>JAVRXN010000003.1:29831477-30079377 GCA_033556935.1 Timema podura | reverse complement strand
GATATTAATTTAGTGAACGACGCCATATATTAGCAAGCAACGGAGACTGTCAGTACCAAAATTGTTTAATAATAATCCGTGAAGCGGATAAGTAGAACATTACATGTAAACTCTGGAACCAAGAATCCCTTATGGAATGCATGATTACAATATCGATAAATGGTTTTATTCTAACCGTGCAAATATCTTAACTTTAACACGGCACCTACGGTCAAAAATAAAAAGTTCAACATTTAAAGATTCACAAAGAAATGAATTTTGAAAAGATAAGATAATTAATGCCGAAAGGGAATTTAGCAACCGTAAACATTATCTAACTATAACAACGGCGCTTACCTTATGAAGCCAGAAATGTAATGCGTGACTAATCTAGATAATCATACTCCTAGTCATTGGATGTAGATCACGTGTTCTAAAGAGTGGAAAAAAGGAGGGAGAAGGGGAGGTGGGGAAGAGTCTACAGAAAATAAACTGGCAATTTCCACGTTCATTTGGAAGTCCGTAGAAGGATCCAGAAACGGGGCTACCAAACACAGCCGGTAGAGCGCGGGGAACCAACCACGCTTTTCGCTCTTCTTATTTCCTGGGCGCGGCTTGTTTACAGCATCGAGGAACGAACTACGTGCCTCGGCTCAGTCGGATATTGGAGAGTGTTGAGTATAGTTGCCGCGGGCCGTTGTCTTGGAGAGTATATTCAACAGGAGCCAGAAGGGTGAGTGATGTTGTTCCAATTGTTTAATATTGCTGTAACAAGGTTACAGCCTAACTGGTTAAATATCAATTCTATATAATTAGGATATTTTATAATTATACTCCCAATGAATAAATATAATTACTAAGAAATTTGAGGAGGGAGAATTGAGTAAAATGAAGTAGAAACTGACCAAATGTCCTTGGCTACTATAACCAATGGACACTTGCAAACCTATTACATGAACTAATAAATCTAGGGGCTAAAAATAATATTAAATTAGTAAAAAAAAGAAGGGGAAAATAACTATATATATGAAATGGTCGAAAGCTAAGAGTTAATAAACCCCGATCACTTTACACTAATCAGGCTATACGCAGGCTGTAAGGTTGAAACGCTTACTACCCGCACCAGTGGCTCTGATTTACAGAAAAACCGATAGACAGAATCGTAGGAACCACTTTATTTAGTTCAAGGGAGTATAAAACGTAAAGATATATTATAACCTTGAGATCTATTTTTTTTACGACTACAATATTTTCCCTAAATTATTAAAAAGAAAATGTTCTAACATAAGATTTTAAATATTCCTAGATTAAAAAATGACCCCTGGACACAGAAATAAAACTCAAATCCAGTAAACAGGTGTATTTTTTCAATTTATGGATATGATACTTGATGTGACTGTATTCATACTCTAAATATCTTATCTTGTATGCTTCGTTAATCATGTATGTATCTTTCCCCTGAAAAGTAAGCAAGCTCGCCTTACATGATTCCATAAGGGCTCAGCTTGTATTAGTAGGGACATAGTGTAATCCGTCAAGGTAAGACGTTTCAGGGTAAACGGAGTGTACATTTTATTTATTTAATGTAGTTTATATAAAAGCAGGGACACAAGTATTGGACGAAATATTGATTTTAGGGAATAAATACAAGATGAATAGAAAAAGAGTATTAAAAGTAAAGTAGAGAAACAAAGGGTGATCGCGGGACCTTTGATAAATGTAGAAGTCGATCGAGGCCCAAAAAAGGTTACCGACCCCTGTCTTACATGATTTCACTAGGGCTCAGCTTATATTATGTACCCAAAAGCATAAGACACCCTTAAAGGTAACAATAATATTTAGTCACACAAATACATAACGTACAGGAAATTTAAATTAAGATCAAAAGTACAACGTATAGCCCCTTATAGCAAGGTATGGTAAACATTAAACACAATATAAAAAAAATATTGTACTTAGAGCAAAGCCTTGGCATGATAGTTCCTAACCAATGTACAGCGTTAAGAGCGAAAATCTAACTTTCATTATTAAACATGGTACAACGCCCCCTTAAACAGAAAAGTGATAAGTGCTTATTAATATAAAAATTAGATAATCACGACAATGGCACAACGCCCCCTTAAACCGAAAAGCGTTAAGTGCTGATGAATAACAATTAGATGACCATGGCAATGGCACAATGTCCCCTCAAACATAAAAGCGCTAAGCGCTAACTAATAATTAGATAGGCATATCAATGGCACAACACCCCCTTAAACTTAATAGCGTCAAGAGCTGACAAATAATTATTAGGTATTCAAAGGCAAAGTTACAAAAGCGTTAAGCGCTATTTAATAACAATTAGATAAGCATGACAATGGCACAACGTACCTTTAGATTTAAAAGCGTTCAGCGCTTATTAATAACACTTAGTTAAACATGACAATGGGCACAATCCCCCTTAAACTGAAATGCGTTAAGCGCCAATTGCTAACAATTGGATATGTAGGCCTATATCATTGGTGCAATTCCTGTTATCCTTGTCTCTTTACCCAATTCATGTGTTCCTTCGCTACATTATGTTCATGTTGAACGGGGTAACATATGGAGATGTTGAAGTGGAGTGAGGTTGTATTTTTAAAGATAATCAGGGAAAATTTATCGCGGTCATCCTTGATCTTTACTTGGACTAAGGATGATCGTGTCAACGCTGACACTACTAAGCGTGTATGTGTCAGGACAATGATAGGAACAGATACTAAACACAAATGCCGAGTACTGTGCTCATAAATCATAGGAGATCTCATAATTTACCATTTAGCTTATACACAGTGGCGCAGGAACGTTTTTATTTGGAGGGGTAAAAATAACCCTGTGCTCTTATAGGGGATAACATTTTTGAGATTTTTTTAAAAAACACAGGAAAATGTAATACAGCTGTCCCTCACACTATGCGAGTGATTGGTTCTGATAAATAATCGCGTAACACGAAAACGCAAGGGAAATGATTTTAACATGAGTGATATAAGGATTACTCCAAAGGAAATAAAAACCTAAAACTTGTAAATGAATGCTATTTTTTAAATTAAATAACTAATACAATGCATTAGGTACCCTACGACTATTGTCAATCTTGAATCCCCTGAAATTTGTAAACAAACACAATTTTTAATCAATGTATCTAATTAATACAATGCTACAGGTACACTTACTGTTAATCTTCAATCACATGATAAAATAACTGGATTTAGAAAATCTGGATTATCATTATCTTGCACTTGACGGTAGGCTCTTGCTCTCTTGAGGGCCCTGGAATGGTAAGCTTTTGCTTTTGTGAAGGCCCTGGGTCTTTAGACTGACAATTTTCCATTTATTTGATGAAATGGTAAGACTCAACTGACGGGCAGCATGTTCCCTCTCTCTATAG
This sequence comes from Timema podura, assembly GCA_033556935.1. Classification (NCBI taxonomy): domain Eukaryota; kingdom Metazoa; phylum Arthropoda; class Insecta; order Phasmatodea; family Timematidae; genus Timema; species Timema podura. The sequence goes on along the minus strand of JAVRXN010000003.1, from coordinate 30,075,992 downwards.
AGTTATTTGTAGCAAGCCAAAGAACCCTGGATCTCTTTGGCAACTTTGGTGCTTCTTTCCATGTTAGGGTCATTCTCTTCAATGGTTCTAATTGCAAATTTTTTGTTGAAAGTTGTTTGATAGGCTCAACACAACATAAGGCTCTTCCTCTTCATTCTTTGTGCCATTATCAATTTCTAGAAGATCTTCATTGGTGAGTTCTGTTGAGTTGGATTGGAACAATTGATCCAAATTTGCCTGATCTATGTCCTCAAATCCAACATCTTGCTATGTCCAGAAGTGGATTTATACTATAGGCCCACTAGGCACGAGCCTAGGACGGCGATTTTAGGGAGCGGCACATTTCTAATGATATTCTTATTTTTATTATAATATTTTTATTTTAATGATTACGTTTAAAATTTATTGACTGACATTATCGAAATAAATAAAGTTAAAGTCAGAATGACAATATTTCTTTTTTAATAACTACTTTTTAATAACTTTGTAACTGACAGCAGTCTCCCCTTCTTCATAATGTTTACTTAAGCTACCGTAAGGTACTGATTATCTTTCGTAGAAATCTTTTTTCGAATATTAACTTCCGCTCCCCCCCTACCCCTCTGCCCCCCGCGTCAAAACCTCTTTCCTCCAAAACTTCCTAAAGCCCTTGACAAAAATAATTTGGGAGGGGGGCGCATAATATTATCCTGCCTAGGGGCGCAAAAATTTAAAATCCGCCACTGGCTATGTCAACGATGTCATGTCTTGAATTGGAAAGCTCGTGTTCGGGATCAAAATCATGAGAATCAGAAACTTCAGGCCAAACATTTTTACAAACTCCATTCATACAAGACTGTTTAACTTCTGCCCATGCATACCCACCCCACTAACACCAAACTGTACAGTAAAGATTAATGCTTTTACTGGAATATGTGCACACAAGGTCACACCACCACCGCACAGGATGACTGCGAAATTCCAGCTGATCATGCACTATTTTTGTATTTCTTTGAATCGTGTTATAGCGAAAACGCGTAAAGTTATATCATGTATAACGAGGGATACCTGTATTTAATGGTCCCACTGCGCATTTTTCTCATTTATTTTAGTCATTCCAAACATTAGAATTATTACACACAAAACATATTAAGAAAAATGTTATCTGATGCAGCTCAACTAAAATTTGCAATTTCAATTTTGTTGAGCCTCTCAGGTGATTTAGTCTACATGGCCTCATCGTGGAGCGAAGATAGTTTTTAATGCATCCGAGCATTGAAAAACTTCTTTCCCCAGTGGCTGATGTAGCTGGTATCACTATCAGAGTTTTCAAAATCTCTTCAGTGTATGCTCCAAGCACATTTTACTTTTATTATTTTAACATAGTGTGAACATTGTATCTTGCCTCAATAAGATGTTTACATTATCTAAAAGTTTTAATATATTATTTTGGGGGGGTAAAAATGATACTTTTTACCCCCCTCAATTTTTGGGGGGGGGGGGGTAAAATTTACCCCCGTAACCCCTAGTTCCTGCGCCACTGCTTATACACAGCTGATACACATAAATAACATAGCCTATTCTCTGTGGTAATTTGGAGATAGAGACTTGAATAGGCGTGTCCCAACCTACAACCATTTCTATTAAGTTACAATAATCCATCCATAGACAAAAAAAAAGAACAAGAGGAAAATATAATACTATGCTTATTTAGAAAAACAAAGTATCAGTACTACTAAGTGCAAGTCCATAGACCGAAAGGTCAAGCTAACAACAATAGTATAACGGGCAACTTCCTGTCAGTCGCACTTTGAAACAGTGATCAAAATAAATATTAATAATAAAGCCAGAACAATTCTCTCAGATAACAAATTTAGTTGAGACTAACCTAAAATCCACGGAGACCAAGCCTACAAACTACACTAGAGATATTACACCTAGAAGCTCTGTTTAGCACAATATTAGATACTGGCCTCTCAAGAAGCGAAATTAGTATACATAACTTTAGCAGCTAAGCGTAAGGTATGTGGTATCGATACTGTACTCATTAAAAGTATCGGAAGAAAAATATCGATACCGTACAAGTATCTAAAGAAAAGTATCGATAGCAGTAAGTATTGGTATTTAAATTTTAATCTGAAATTATTATTTTTTTATCTAGTAATAATAGTTTCAACTTTTGCATCATAATTGTGTTTTAATATTTATTTAAACATTGAAAATTTTAATGGTTTTTAATACTTTAAAACAAATTTTAAAATATACTTTTTCGCTATCCAACTTCTTAAAAAAACTTCCATAATTCACAATAGAAGAATGGTCTCCCTACTTCATCCCTGCTTCATCTGCTTAAACAACACACATAAACTTTTCTGCTCTATTTGCTTGGGAAACCCTTAATTTGAGTGTGTTAATCGAGTTATACAAAAGCTTCTTTTGTTTGTGATGAGCGTGCTAATTTATAAAGTAAGGGGTAGTAGACTGGTCGCCACTCGCCCGTCACTCGTTCAAGCATCAGGCTGTATTGATAAACAATGATGAAAGAACAGCTATGAATTATGATGAGCTAACATACATTGAACGCTAGAGTTTCTTCTTGCTTTTCATACAGAAAATGAGTAAGAATTGAGGAATGGTGTCATTTGTTCTTCTTCCACAGCCCACCCTAGTAAACATTTAATCCCAAAATGAGTGGAGATAGCAAAAATGTTTATTCTTTCGATACCGATTTGATACCGGAGTTTTAGTATTAATACCATCAGTAAAATCACCAAAAAGAAAGTATCGAGTAAAAAAAACTAGTATCGAAAGGAAAATATCGATATTAGTTAAGTATCGATATTTTTTTCACATCCCTAAGCACAGTATACGGAATCAATAATTACTAGTTAGAATTTGACATAAAAGGGTTATTATACAAAATATTATAGCTATCAAGATTCTTGCAACGTACTAACACGTTGAAAGTGTGATGTATAAGTAATTATCCAATTATAAGTGAGTAAGCGAGGCATAATTGATTTCATAGCGTAAATAATTAACAAAATTATATCGTCTTTATTTTTATTCTCTTCTATTTATTTGATCTTAATCTTCTATGACGACATGTTTCGATGTTATTATTGATGTTGCACCATCTTAAAGTTTGAGAAAAACAAGTGTAATTGTAGAATAAAGTAGAAAGATGTTACAGTAGAATTAATTGTAAGGTTAATAAAGTTAAACATTAAAACATATCAATAGTCTAGAGAGAATGGAAGATACTATAAGAAATATTAAATAAATAACCATTTAAATCAGAGGCACCCAACCCTATGCCCGCGGGCGCCATGGCACCCGCCGATCCTTTTGCGTCTACCCGCCACTCTTTGACCACAGCTGAAAACTTATTGACTAATAGTTTTAATCTGTCACTTTTCCAACAAAAATCAAGTTTGTGCTTATCTCCAGTTATGCGCTGTTCTCAAGAAGTTGGTGATTGAAAGCCAATCCCTCCCTCTTTCCAATCCCTCCCTCTCTTTCCTCTTTCTTTGCCGGCTCATTTACAAAATGTACTTTTACTCTGAACTACAATTCTAATATTTTCAAGCTGAATGGTTTTGCTTTTTCCTAATTTCAAATACCCAGCCCTGTCCATCATTCTCCCCAAACTCGCTAATACCATGCTAATACCTCTTATTTCCTTTGTAAATATCTTGGCATGGGTCTACCCAGCTTTGTTGCCTGAATAAACACAAAATAAATATATATTTTAAAAATGTACCTAAGCACCGAAATGGTGGTTAGTAGTTAAATATTTCCTCGTCTTTATTTTGGTCTTGTTAAAACCGTAAATAAAGAAGTATTATTTAATTTATTTTTTGTCAAGTTGGAGGGGGCTGAACCCCCCCTTCCCCATGGCTACGGCCTTGATTATTACCCACAACCACATGTAATGCGTCACGATCGCTGTTGGAAACTTGACATGGCAGTTGATTGGCCGAGTGTATAGCGTTGAGGCTGACCTCAGAGCCCGGCGGGAGTTAGTAAATTTGCCTTGAAAAAGTAATTGGTGCCCGCCGCACTACAGTTAATTTTGAATGTGCTCTAAGGTACAAAAAGTTTGGGGACCTCTGATTTAAATTAACAAGCTTATAACTACCTTATTTATTATAAAGACCATGTTCTGTAAAATAAATATGTATCATAAGAAAGTTTGTGAAAAAATTTGTTTGTATTTTTTTTAAACTAGATGCCTTAAGAACTTATTGAAAGTGATCTTCTTCTAACACATTTTTGAAAATTAAATGCTTTTAGAAGTTAATGGGAGATGTGCTCACTTTTTTTAAATGCTATATGCATATAGAAGCTGTTTGGATTATTACCCTCCAGGTTTTTTTAATCGGGTGCCTCTAAAAAGTCAATTAGAGTGATATTCACCTTGATTTTCTTAAATTAAATACCTTGATAAGCTATTTGGAGTGGTCCTTCCCTAAAAAAATTTGAAAAGTGAGTGTCTCTATAAGTTATTTGAAGTTTGTTACAAGGCCATCACTAAGCTGAATATTAAAAACGTTGGCAAATTTCGGTGGGGGGCAGGGGGGTTAAACTCCCAAACCCCCTCCCTATAAAAGGCCATCTTTAATCTTCATATTAAGAGTTGGCAAATTTCAGGGAAGTGGGGGTGAACCCCTTAAACTCCCTTCCCTAAGCCCAGAGTAGGAGTGGATTAAAATTAGTCTGACTAGCCAACAACATTCCACGAATATATGAATGCAACAGATCCAGAATATTCCTGTTACTGGATTTGTGTCTTCCTAAACAGATAAAACTTTACGATAGCGAAATATATAACCCCCAATAAATAAAATAAACACTGTCAAGTATTTCACTGTGTGTTACGTCATAAAATTAACCTTAGGATGAAAGAAAATAATAATAAAAAATATCGAAAGATTCTTTATCATGTTTAATATTTCAGGGATTTTTTCTTTCGCAAAATTAGTAGCTTGGAATATAATTATTTAAAAAAATATATTTTACAGTTTATTTTAAATTATGTTTTAAATTCTATGTATGATCGTACCACTGTAGTAGTATTTTGGAGGTTCAAAGACCCTATCCCCTTGAAAGTAATATTAATAATGTAATTTTTATCTTCAATGCCTAGGATGGAGCAGCCCAATTTTCATAGGAAGGGCCTTTTATAAAATACAACTATATTTTTTGCGGTCAAAATTGATCATATTTAACTATATTATTAGTGTTATTTATAAGTATTTTGTACAACACCTTTGCTCAGCTGGTAGCGTGTCTGTCTACTGAGCTAGAATTCTAGGGTTCAAGTTCTAGTATGGCCGAAAAATGTATCATTGATGAAATGTGGGGTTTTCGTTTCACAGTGATGAATTAACGGCTGGTGGATGGATGTTGTGTCTGTTCTAGATTTAAATTAGTTAATAAGTCTTGTGCTGATATAATCCGTCGGTTCAGACAGTGCACGTTAAATACCTCAGATAAATAAAAATAAAGGCCTAAATATATACTTGTTTGTGAAGCATTAAGGTGGGGGTACAGGACACGCGAGTAAAGGTCAGTGTTCTTGCAGTTTTTATATCAAATTTTTTTTTGGTCAGAATAAATAAAAAAAATTCTTCAGTAAAAACATAATGTTTATTTCATTTTCTTCACATGGTGACCTCAACATTTCTTGAATATCTTTTAACGGTGTTCTGGAATTTAATGACAACCTTTTTTTTTATCAATTTAAGAAATGTGTCATCTGGTGCCACTATTAGGCGCGGATTCAAGGGGGTCAAAGGGTCAGTTGACCCCCTGTGAAAGTTAGAAAATTAATACAAAAACAAAATGAAAGTTCAAATTTTAGAAATAAAATACAACAGAGATAAATTATACCATTTTTTGGTCTTTTTACGCGCAGACATCTACCTCCCTCCATATGTGAGTTATTCGTCCATGTTTATTTAATTTTCGTGTACGAATATTTGTCGTGCATAGCGAGTAACGAACATTGTTACACATAGAGACGGTAGACTACCACACATCAAAGAAGAAGAATAATCGCCTGAGAGCAGTTCATCCACGAATACCGAATATAGAGTATGTTTGGATAGCAGGAGCAGCGAAACTATGGGGAATCTGCCCCCCCCTGGAAATAATTTGCCTCTCCCTGGAATAAATTCCCCCTTAGATATATTTCAAATCCTCAGATATTATTAAATTTGAATCTGAAAGATGGCCTTAAATCAAACTCCAAATGACTTCTAGATGCATTATATTTTCAAATATTTGCCGGGGAAGACCGCTTCAGATTACTACTAGACTAGAGGCATCTAACTGGCAGAAAAAGTCAGGGGAGGAAAGCTCTAAATAGCTTCCAAGGTCATTCAAATTTCATAATTAATGTCTAGAGGAGGACAACTACAAATAGCTTCTAGATCCATGTCATTTTGCAGAATTTACAGGCGAGGACCACACCAAATAACCTAGTTTCTGAAAAAAATTCAAATTTTTTTCAGTGGAAGACCACTTCAAAGATTATCTTCTAGAGGTACCTATTATTATTATTATTAGCATCGCGTCTTACTACCCATTCGGGTTATACGCACTTACACTAATGTGCAATGGAAGGGTGATTGTGAGATGAAATGGAGGACCTACAGTTTAACGTGGAATCCGAACCACGGTGGAGGCCTGGCATTCCTCACATTCACAAGTTGTGATTAATACACATCTTGTCAGAGGTGAAGGAAGGGTTTGGCAATCAGATAAATCTGTGCCAGGACCGAGGATCGAACCCCGGACCTTCAACACAGAAGTCAGACACCTTACCCCTAGACCACCAGGTCACCTAGAGGTATCTAACTATCCTAAAATATTAAGGGGAGAATCACTCTAAATAGCTTCGAGGGGCATCCAAATTTCAAAATTTCTAGGTGAGAATCTATTTAAAAAAAATCAAGGTGAGGATTACTTATAGCTTATAGAGTGAACTATTTTTCAAAAAAATGTTGAAGGAGGGCTACTCCAAATAGTTTATAAAAACTATCTGATTTAAAAATTATGGGGTAGATGAGCACGGTTTAAAACATGCATAAGATTAAAAATTAATATGAAAGAATAATAATAATAATATTTAGCACCGCGTCTTACTACCCGTTCGGGTTATACGCTTAAGTACTAATTACGCTAATGGAATAGGAACTGGGAGGGTTGAATTTAGAGGAAGTGAACCCACATTTGCGTGGAGGGAGAGTGGAAAACCATTTAGGATAAACCACCCCAGTTCACCCGACCGAGATTCGAATCTCGATCTCCCCGTCCTCGGCGGTCGAGCTCAACACGACTAGCGCGTTAGCCAACTACGCCACCGAGGCAGGTAATATGAATGAGAAACTATTAAATGGCTTTAAACAGAAATCTAACATTGTAAGTAACTATGCTAATTTTAATTATGACCCCCCCCTATGAAAATTATTTGGATTCGCCCCAGCCCCCACTATGCTCATGACAGATATTCAAAAATTGTTGATATCACCATGTGAATAAAATTAAGCTCTATATTTGTACTGAAGCAATCTCTTATTTGTTTTGGCCAAAATACTATTCTGATAGAAAACTGCAAAAACACTGACCTTTTCCCGCGTCCCCTACACCTCCACCAGGTGCTGCTCCCTTTCACATCATGTGTACATATTCTGTAAAGTTGGGTTATTGGCGATGGTAGGAATCAAAACCTAATTTCTAAACAAATTGCAATTGTCGAGATCCTTGCGCCTGAAAATGACTCACATTGACGTGGACGTCAATGACTTCATTGACAGAAACCGAAACCAAGCTCACGCCTCATTACAAGAAACAAGATTTATTTTTTGTTAGATTATGAACAAACTTTTTTTTTAAGATGTAGTAAAATAAATAATGAAATTAAAAGTCTCCCTCACCCTGCTCTTTATATCAATTAAATCTAGCCTGCTTCGGTGGCCACATGGTCAAGGGCACGATTCTCGCAGTAGACTAGATGCCGATGACAGGGAGATTGAGGTTTGAGTCTTGGGAGGGTGAACTGATCCAGACTAATTTAATATAATTTTGAACATGTTAACATTAAGACCAGGTCACAGGTTATACTATGATAATCAACACTAACTATCGGTGACCTGGTGGTCTAGGGGTAAGGTGTCAGACTTCTGTGCTGAGGGTCCGGGGTTCAATCCTCGGTCACGGCACAAATTTATCTGATTGCCAAACCCTTCCTTCAACTCTGACAAGATGTGTATTAATCACAGCTTGTGAATGTGAGGAATGCTGGGCCTACACCGTGGTTCGGATTCCACGTTACACTGTAGGTCCTCCATTTCATCTCACAATCACCCTACCATTGCACATTAGCGTAAGTGCGTATAACCCGAACGGGTAGTAAGACGCGGTGCTACACTGACTATCAACCCTCTCCGGTGAGCGCATTGGACTGGGCTCCCGATGTGATGATAAGATTAGGGCTCAAATCTCAGTCGGGTGTATTGAGAGTGTTTTTTTTTCTAAATGGTTTTCCTACAGTCAATCCACACAAATGCGGGTACATGACCTTTACTTCCCTCTTTCATAGCTCATTAATTTCGGATATCCCGAACGAGTAGTTAGTCAAACGCTGTGTACAAAAAACACAAACTATCGTCTGAATACACATTTAGCCTTGTTTCTAGTTTAAATATCACCAAACCCACTTCTGTGTTCAAATGGTCTAAGGTGTCACTCTCGCAATAGACTGAACAGACGATGATCGGGAGAACAGAGTTCGAATCACGATCGGTTGTACTAGGGGTGTGAATTCCTAAATAGTTTTCCACCCTCCCTCAACACCAATATTGGTACAATTTCTATAAATTAAACCTTTCTCAGCCCCATACCATTAGAATAACTAAACCCTATGCTTGACTTATTTGGTGCTGACTGACAGTTCACAGCTGACAGCTGACGGCTTTGAAATGTTACCAGACCAAATTATTAATCCCTACGTTGAACCATATGATCTACAAAAAACATGTGTTTAACAGCTGTAACTTCTGACAGTCAAAATTTAGGTATATACCTAAATGTTGAGTGTCAGAAGTCAGCTGTGAGCTGTCAGTCAGCACCAAATAAGTCGTGGAGCTACTTTAGTACACATGACTTATGCATATACCCAAATGGGTGGTAAGAGGCAGTATTAAAATAAACTTAATCTTATTTTTCAACAAAAATAAACGTGTCTGAGTCCCTTGATTAGAAATTCTATAATAAAATAATAAAAGGGAGTTAGCTCGTCGATAAGAGATTGGTTTTGGAATCCAACCAATAGTGATGTAGCCATGTTTATTCCCTACGCAGAAGGTAGCTTTTGTGTGTATACCAAATGATTTATAATAAGACATTGAACTTCTACGTTAAAAGTAAAATGATATATTTATGACGCTTTCTAACACATCGCTAGGAAACTTTCAGTATTTTGCTACATCTATAGTGAAATCTACATTTAATATCATAGTTGCTAAAATAAAAACATTGCAAAACTAGTGCTTACTCTAGTGTTTGATTTACAATACAATGACACGTTAAGACAGATATTAAACGGATGAGTTTTAAGCAAAATATATGACTCGTGAGAACCACAATTCTGACTTATACACTTCATTTATTATTTTATGGTCCTTGATATCAACATTTCGTTCGTATTAGTGTCTTATAAATATTAATTTTCTTGAGTTTTTCATCAAAGTCTACCAAACTCTACCATGATGATAGCTCAACACATACTGGGATTGTTAATTTGCGCCTCTTTGTCTTTGGGTAAGTAAAACAACACACAATTGTGCCTATTTCTCTTAGGTTAAGTAAAAAACACAATTGTGCCTATTTCTCTTAGGTTAGGTAAAAACACACAACTGTGCTATTATCTCTTAGGGTACCTAAGTAAAACAACACACAATTGTGTCTATTTCTCTTTGGGTTAAATATAACAAACTTAGCTATTTTTCTGGTAAGTAATACAAAAAGCAATTCGTGTGCTATTTCCTCAAATGTAAGTAAAACACTAAACATTTTAAGCCAATCTTAAAAACAAAAAACTTTTAAGGGTGTTTTAAATACGTCCTTTTAACACCTTGGTTTTTATGCCCTACTGCTTAATTTTAAGGGCTAGAAGAAGGTGTTTTAGAAGAAACAAGAATCATTGTGTAAGGGCTTAGAAAACCACCTTAACAGTGCACGTGGTCGAGATGCAACCTTACAATTACCCGTCACCAAATATCATATATTGTGGCTTCTAGAAAAAATTAGTGATCTAGTAAATTTAAAACTACTAAGATTAGGATCTTCGTTGGAGATCCTATCTAGTAAACAAGCAACAATGCTTGTTATAGTTTATACTCCTGCGATACCTGTCTCAGTTATTTAACTAAATAACTAGGATCCCAGTTCGATTTTTAGCATTACCAAACCCGCTCGTGGCGTAGTTGGCTTAACGCGCTAGTCGTTTTAGCCCGACTGCCGAGACGGGGAGATCAGAGGTTCGAATCTCGGTCGGGTGAACTGGGGGTGGTTTTTCCCTAAATGGCTTTTCCATCTCTCCCTCCACGCAAGTGCGGGTTCACTTCCTCTAAAGTCAACCTTCCCAATTCCTAATCCATTAGCATAATTAGTACTAAAGCGTATAATCCGAACGGGTAGTAAGACGTGGTGCTAAATAATAATAATAATAATAATAAAATCATTACCAACACGCTTATCATTGGTGTAATTGGAATTTCCCATTTATTAGTTAGGAAATAGCGACTAGAAGACTGGGTGTTGTGTCTGTTCTAAAATAAAGCTAGTTTGTAAGTCGTGTGATGATACTATCAGTTGGTAAATACATTGAAATTTAGATACCTCCAATTAGTTGTATAATTCTTACCCACTTTCCTATGAAGCTGTCCCGGTGGCACAAGAGGAGTCAAATGGAGCCGTCATTCCAGCAGTAGAAGAGAGTAGAGTGGTTGGAGGAAAAAACGCTTCAGTTGGAGAGTTTCCTTATATTGTGAGTACTAGTAAATGTATCGTTTGAATAAGACTATAAAGGACTTTTTTTTTCTTACTGCAAATTCACTGGCTGTTGTTGTTGTTGTTGTTGTTGTTATTATTATTATTATTATTATTATTATTATTATTATTATTATTATTATTATTATTATTATTATTATTATTATTATTATTATTATTATTATTATTATTATTATTATTATTATTATTATTAAGGTTAAAAGACACGTCGGAATAAAAGCGGCTACGAACGTATTTGCCGATAACAGGCGATCACACAAACTCCCAAATTGTTATGATATTCCTTTTTTATCTCTATTTGTGTTCTACTACTCATCTTGTCCATACGAATTTAAATACACTAATTGGTTAAGGATGAGAAACATGCAATTTATAAGAAAAGTGCCCACATTTTCGTGAAGAGTGGAGGAAACCATTGAGGGAAAACCTCCCCAAGTACATCCGGTTAGTATTTTAACCCCAACCCCCCTTCACTGGCTAATTAGACTAAATGGCCGTGCACACCGATGCGGGTGTTACTTTAATCACACAAACTCCAGGAACGTAGCAGTAACACATACAGACCCACTTCGGTGGCCACATAGTCTTGGACATTCCTCTCGCAATAGACTAGGCTACCGATGACGGTGAGATCAGGGCTCGATCCCGGGAGGGTGTACTAAGAGTGGTTTTCCCTGAATGGTTCTCAACTCTTCCTTCACGCAAATGCGGATACACTTCCTATAAATACAGCATTTCTAACTCTAATAGTGCCTCACACGATCAGTCAGACTGTCAGTATTAATTGTTACTTTGTTAATACTGACAGTCTGATTGATCCTGTAGAGGCAGTACTGATGGACTTACGAAAATACTGATGTGATCAGAATTTTCTGATCACATCAGTGTCAGTCAATCAGTCTTACAAGTGGTGGGTGAAACTGATAGTAATTTTTATTTTATTTAGCACCACATCTTACTACCCGTTCGGTTTATATACGCTTAAGTACTAATTCCACTAACTGTTTAAGAATTGGGAAGGTTGAATTTAGAGGAAGTGAGCCTGCATTTGAATGGAAGGAACCTGGAAAACCATGTAGGACAAACCATCCCAGTTGACCCGACCGAGATTCAAACCTCAATCTCCCCGTCCTCGGCAGTCTAGCTCAACACGAAACTAGAGCGTTATCTAACTACGCCACCGAGTCGGGTCGACTGATAGAAATACCGACATAAGACTGACCGTGTGTGCACGTTTGTCAGAATTTCTCAGAAGCAAACATAGACTGCACACGCCCTTTTCTTATCATCCGTGCTGTTGCACGTTGCATGCAGGAGCTGAGACTTATAAAAATAATAACACGAAGACCGACAGTGTACGATCTCGTTGTAAATACTGATGCATACTGACAGTCAGACTGATCGTGTAGGGGCCCTATTTAGAGTAATTAGTACATAGGCGTATAGAATGGGTAGTAGGACGTGGTGCTAAAAATAATGAAAAAACATTCAGAGAGTTATAAGGAAAACATTATGCTATACGTTGATACAATATTGCCACAAATAATATTGAGATATATTAATCTAGTAGCTTAGACAATTAGTTTTGGCCACGATTAGAACAGCAGACTCTGGCATAGGAGCCCATGGTTGATTCCCGACAGGGTAAATTAGGGGGAGGATTCCCCCGATCGAGTCATTCCATCTTCTCTTGAGGTGAATTTTGACGGTAAAACATGACAACTTTTGGCGGGGTAACATTGAACATATTAATTATAGAAAACAATATAGTTTATATAAAAATGTGAGAAATATAATTTTCCGACAATTTGTTCATTGCTTTTCAGCCAATCTAAGTTACCTCAATTGACGGTCCAGTAAAGTTACAATTTCTTAACCACGTTTTCTTGGTTTAAGAATAGTTTATGTCGGTGAAAATTTACTCTTTATTGCGATACTTCCATCATGTTTTGTTGTTTTGTCTGTCCAGGTTTCCATACGTAGGGCATCCAACAACGTCCATTTCTGTGGCGGGTTTATCTACAGCCCGGTATGGGTAGTGACTGCAGTGCATTGCGTGCTTGGGTGAGTTGGTTAACCGTGCTCGTATCCTACTAAACATACTGACATCTGGCTCCATATATAGCCCGGTCTGGTAGTGACTGCAGTGCATTACGTGCTTGGGTGAGTTGGGTTAACCGTGCTCGTATCTTACTAAACATACTGACATCTGCCTCCATATATAGCCCGGTCTGGGTAGTGACTGCAGTGCATTGCGTGCTTGGGTGAGTTGGATTAACCGTGCTCGTATCCTACTAAACATACTGACATCTGGCTCCATATATAGCCCGGTCTGGGTAGTGACTGCAGTGCATTACGTGCTTGGGTGAGTTGGGTTAACCGTGCTCGTATCTTACTAAACATACTGACATCTGCCTCCATATATAGCCCGGTCTGGGTAGTGACTGCAGTGCATTGCGTGCTTGGGTGAGTTGGGGTTAACCGTGCTCGTATCTTACTACTCATGCTGGGTAACCGTGTACTTACACTGATTAGGTAATGACTAGAGATATTGAATTTAAAATAAGTGTACCTATAATTTCGTGGTGGGGAAGTGTTGAAACAAATTAGAGGAAAGTACTTCAGTAAAAGCGGCTAGGAGCTTAGTCCTGACCAGCTTGTCACCAGCAAACCAGACAAGATTAGGCTGACGTCTTTATCCACGTGACCACCAGTGCGGGGTTCGGTGAAATTGATTTACAACTACCCTTTATTTAAATAAACACTCGAAACATTGGCTATTTGCTATTCAATATTATCTTCAATAATTTGAAACTAGAAACTCCCTGGTCCATTATTTCAATGAAGGTATAATTATCTCTCAAAATAATTAAATATATGATACAAGCATTCGTTGAGGTTATTATCAAAATATTAAAGTTAAATTGGCTAAGTTTGGAGTTGAAATTAGTTTTTAACTGACTAAAGATGTATGATTATATATCTTAGATCAATGGGAAGAATCAGTATGGACTTAGCCAAGGCATTGGACTCGGTTTCCACTCTCCTTTCACGAAAATGCGGGTATAATTCCTATAAATTCAACCTTCCTCATCTCTGAACCATTAGCGTAATTAGAGTTTGCCCAAATTTGTAGCAAGGCGCGGTGCTAAAATAAACTTGACACATGATAGTAGGATTCTACAAGTAACCCCTTAACCTTTCGACCCTTCCTAAACTTCAATCTTGGCTGCACCCCTGATTTGACTTGCATCGTATATTGCCAAGAAGACGATGACAAGTTGTGACCGATTGTTACAGGAGAGTTATTACTGACATCACTATCATGGAGACAGTGACAAGTTGTGACCGATTGTTACAGGAGAGCTCTCACTGGCAACACTGCCAAGGAAACGATGACAAGTTGTGACCGCTTGTTACAGGAAAGTTATTACTATCATCACTATCATGGAGACAGTGACAAGTTGGGACCGATTGTTACAGGGGAGCTCTCACTGGCAACACTGCCAAGGAAACGATGACAAGTTGTGACCGCTTGTTACAGGAGAGTTATTACTGACATCACTATCATGGAGACAGTGACAAGTTGTGACGTATTGTTGCAGGAGAGTGCTGACTGGCATCACTGTCAAGGAAACGATGACAAGTTGTGACCGATTGTTACAGGAAAGTTATTACTGTCATCACTATCATGGAGACAGTGACAAGTTGGGACCGATTGTTACAGGAAAGTTATTACTGACATCACTGTCATGGAGACAGTGACAAGTTGTGACGTATTGTTGCAGGAGAGTGTTGACTGACATCACTGTCGTGGCAGGCGCTACCAACTTGAACGAAGGTGGTGAAAGCTACGGTGTGATTCGTCGAATCAACCACCGCCAATACTTGGCTACGGACTCGTGGAGGAATGACATCTCATTACTGAGGGTGAGATGACACTAGGGGTGTCCAAAACCTAATGTATTTTTAAAAACAATTGAGATATTCGGTACGGAGAATATAAAATGTATATACTTTGATAAATGAATATGAAAATGTATTCAATAGTTATAGCATGCTACATATCAATATATATTGGGGCGCAACAAGAAGTCAATGATGATAATAAGTCTTCTTCCTAATTGGCTAGCCAAAAAACTGACTTTACTTATCCAACATAACGAATTTGTATAGTCAAAATGTTAAGATTGTGAGGTGAAAGTCACAATAATTGTGTCTAATCTCATTATCTGCCATAGTTCGAATTCTCAAAGTCACATAAAAAAACTTTATGTATCTTCAAATGGTGTACGTAGCCAGATAAACACGCAAAGCAGGCGACTTAAGGTGGGAGTGTTTTTATTTTTGATAGCAAAGCATGTTTTGGCCCGAATAAATCAAATATTTCTCCAATAGAAACACAGAGTTTAATTTTCTTCGGGTGGTGATATCTACAGTTATTGAAATATCTGTCAAGAGCATTGCAGCATTAGATGACAAATTGGGTGACCTGGCGGTCTAGGGGTAAGGTGTCAGACTTCTGTGCTAGGGGTCCGGGGTTCAATCCCCTGTCCCGCCACAGACTTATCTGATAGCCAAACCCTTCCTTTACCTCTGACAAGACGTGTATTAATCACAACTTGTGAATGTGAGGAATGCCAGGCCTCCATCGTGGTTCGGATCCCACGTTAAACTGTAGGTCCTCCATTTCATCTCACAATCACCCTTCCATTACACATTAGCGTAAGTACGTATAACCCGAACGGGTAGTAAGACGCGGTGCTAATAATAATAATAGATGACAGACATTTTAAATGAAGATAAAAAGTTGTCATTAAATTCTAGGACACTCTAGACAGATATTCAAGAACTGTTGATATAACCACGAGTAAAAAATTAAGCTCTATGTTTCTACTAGATAAATATTTTATTTATTTTGGCCAAAAAATTTTGCTATAAAAACTGTAAAAAAGCACTTCCCTTTTATCGCGTTACCCACATTCACATCCCATTGAAACAATGTCTTCCTAGCCTAATGGTCTGCTTGTTATTTCAGCTGGATCGTTCCATTATCTACGATAGTCAGAAGATCAATATCCCGTTGGCCGTTCCTCAACAAACTCTTCATCACGGTGTGCCTGTTGTTGCCAGTGGATGGGGGTATACCGACGTACGTGTCAGGGAACAATTTAGATTGGTTTATTCTTATAATTAGACTTCATAGCTCGGTCGGTTGAGAGTTTTTTTTGTTTTTTTTACCTAGCTAAGGTTTGGTTCAAATCCCTGCCTACGGTGCTCGAAAACGTTTATAGTCAAACGTAGTACGAAATTGGGTGAGATATCAGTGATTCTGATATCACAACAAGTATAGATCCAGGCGCTAATAGCCCTTATACTGTACTAGAAGCATCAGCAAGCAAATTATAAACAAAACATATTAACGTTTCAGGCGGGTACCAAACTTCATTAGGTACCGCGTTTGTCTACTAATACAAGGTTCCTAGGTTCGATTCCCAGCAGGACCAAAAACGTATCGTGAAATTTAGTGTTTGCTCTCTCTAAATGGTAAACTAGTGGTCTGGAGTACTTTTGTTGTGTTTTCAGAGTGCGAGATTTAATCGACCCAACACTCTTCAGACCATCACTCTGCAGATTGTATCCAACGACTACTGCCAGGCCAAACACACCCGTCCTATCTACCCCATACACTTGTGCGCTTACGGCGGTGAAGGCTACGGAGTGTGCAATGTGAGTTCATTCACAACTGTTTAAGATGAGCTTGGCAAGCATGTCGGGGCGAGCTGAATAGACGTGTTACTCATAAAAGTGCGCATCTGAGTTACAGTTAACAGGTTCAACATGTACAGCAACAATTTTACCTTTAGTTATGTCACAGTGTGGTGTATTTTATGGTTAATATTCTTAGCTGTGGAGTAACCCACACCAGTGGCTACACGGTCTAAGGTGCTAGGCTTGTAATTGGTTTGCCGGGGACGGTAAGGGCTAGGCTTGAATCTCGGCTGAGTACACTGGATATTTATTTAATATTTAGCACCGCGTCTTACTACCCGTTCGGGTTATACGCTTAAGTACTAATTACTCTAATGGATTAGGAATTGGGAGGGTTGAATTTAGAGGAAGTGAACACGCATTTGCGTGGAGGGAGAGTGGAAAACCATTTAGGAAAAACCACCCCCAGTTCACCCGACCGAGATTCGTACCTCGATCTCCCCGTCCTCGGCGGTCGAGCTCAACACGACTAGAGCGTTAGCCAACTACGCCACCGAGGCGGGTCAAGTACACTGGAGTTGGAGATCTCCACGTTTGAATTTATTTCTGTAGTCCACAACCATCTCTTCATGATAATTCTATAGATTAAACCATTTCGAGTCCATCTCAAGACATACTAATCGGGAAATTAGGTACACGACTACGATCGAACCATAAATCTCACCGTAGTACGGTTTTCTGCATTCTTTACTTAAAAACCGTTGGGATTATTTTAATTGTTCTTTTCATTTTATGATAATTAATTTTTTTAATTTTTGCATCTTATAAAATAGTAGCATAGTATAAACACTCAAGTTAAGCATGGTGCTAAATGGAGGCTACATTTTTATTTTATTTATTTTGGTTCATGTCCTTCTTTCAGATAGTCTATATTTCCGAAAATATTGGGGTTAGCAGGGGTTGAAACAAATCCAAAGAGGGCATAATGTCAGTGTGTGGAAAATTTATTCCAGAGTGGACAGTTTCACTCCTACCCCGTTCATTCTGTCCACACTTTACATCTTCCCACGTTTCGGACGTCAGTGATCCTATGTATACATGAATTGATGTGTATTAATAGATAGGGGTGTGCGGAACTTCGAAACATTGAAGTCGAAGGTAAAATATCCTTCGCTTTGACTTAGACACTGACAACAACATTCGAATCTTCATAACATTTTTAAAGAAGCAACCAATGATAATAATATAATAAAATACATATGATTTTACATATTATGTATTACTAAGAATATATTTGAAATATCATACTTAATAAGTTATAACATATTTTAACATACTATAACCATTTTTAGGAACAGCTACTAAACAGTATTTTAACAACAACTAGGATTAAATGACATATATAACTTGAGCATATATATATATTATTATTCAGGTAATATGTCAGCATAAAATAATTTAGTGTTCTTTGGATTTTTTTTCTCATAGCTTTCATTTTTATACCTAGATGCAATACTGGATAATTTAAAAATTAAAACCTTATGTTTGATTTTGCTTCACACGTTTTAAGATTTGTTTTGACCTAGCTTGGCTTTTTAAAATTGACCTTCGCACACTCTATGATTTATTATTAATATTATTTTTACCACGTCTTACTACCCGTTTAGGTTATACGCACTTACGCTAATGTGCAATGGTAGGGTGATTGTGAGATGAAATGGAGGACCTACAGTTTAACGTGGAATCCGAACCACGGTGGGAGCCTGGTATTACATTCACAAGATGTGATTAATACAAATCTTGTCAGAGGTGAAGGAAGGGTTTGGCAATCAGATAAATCTGTGCCGGGACCGAGGATTGAGCCCCGGACCCTCAGCACAAAAGTCCGACACTTTACCCCTAGATCACCAGGTCACCTGTCTATGATTTACTATAACATACTGTTTCAATAATATAAATGTTCTGTTATGTCCTCAGGGTGACAGTGGTGGTCCTCTGGTTTTTGGAGGTCGTGTGATTGGCATAGTCTCATGGGGAGATCCTTGCGCCTTAGGCGTACCGGATGTTTACGTTCGTGTATCAGAGTTCATTGACTGGATCAACGAAAATGCTGTTGATTAAACAACGATTTTTGGCCACAAATTATTTGCTCTAATAATAACACATGGTTTGATCGTTTGGAAAGGGATTAAACCAAATTGGTGTGATTCTATGGAAATAGTGTCAAAATTATCAATGTAATTAATGTCACATTTAAGATGTATCTCAACTAAAATCCGTTCAAATTAGTTTAAATCTGATTTTTAAAATATTTATGTTTTGAAATTTAAATAGGAAATCTTAATTCACACTAAAAAAAATTTTAATTTGTAAACGTGATTTTTTTTTTCTTTAACTCTTACTTTAGGTTTTTATTTTAATTAATTAATTAAATTGATATGTAGGAAATTCAATCTTTGGGAATAACACAAAGAAAGAAATCATACTTTACGCAATTAATTTAATTAGATTAATGATCATGTGATTGTAAAAAAAAAATCTGCAAAATAAAATATAAGGCACGCATTTAACTAAGAAAATATCATTGTACAGTATTTTATTTGTCCCTTTTTCAATTAAAACATAATTATTGTTTAGTGTTCTTGTGTATATTAATAACTTAGTTTGTTAGAGATTTAAAGTGATAAAATATACATACAAACCTACTATTGTTTTTATTATTTAGAAATACAATAATTTAGTCACAGAGTGGCAATAGTTAAAAATAACATAGTTCGCCGCTTGTACACACTAACCAGATTTATTTAACGGACATTTTTAAAAATTTAATTTGGTTGCTTAGAGAAGGCTTTATAAATCAAATTATGTTTTAACACATGACTTATAAACTAGCTTAACTCTAGAATAGACACAATACCATACATCCAACAATTAATTTACCAAGCCTTCTGTGAATAGGGAAGCCTCAAGCCTATAAATTATAAAACTTTCATTAGTGCTAAGAATCAAACCCAACCCCATAAGTTAAGTCGGCAAATGAACTACCATTCAAACTAAAGATTCATATAACAGACAAATCCCCGGATCAGTGGACACGCGACTCATTTAGTGGTGGTGGTAATGGTGGTGGAGGGGTCAGGGTTGGCATCCCGCCGGGTGTATTGAGGATGGTTGAACAAAATGATTTCCTACTTTCCCTTCACAAAAATTCGGGTAAATTTCCTTTTAAAAAATATATCGTACCCATCCCTGCCCCTTTAGCGTAATCAATACACACACGTATGATGGGAACGGGCACTATAAGTACGGTGACCATACGTCCCGAAAAAATCGGGACCGTCCCGATTTTAAGGGCTGTGTCCCGGCGTTCCGAATAACGACCAAAATGTCACGAATTGTCCGATTGATGAAAAAAGTTTCTACAGTAAAGTAAAAATATCGAAATCGTTACATTTATAATATTTTACTTTTAATGAGAGTATCTGAATAAACTCCGTGTGTTTTTGCCTTTGCACCGGCGGCGGCGGCGGCGGCGGCGGCGGGGCGGCCGGTTGCTACCCCTCTAGATTAAGCAAATGTTATTCAATGCGCATAGATTTTATATACGGAATTTAAAAATGGCAGCTTTTATAAGTCACAAATAGACACCCAACTTAAAATTAAATCATTGAATCAACTGAAAACGAGTAGAATTAGGAAAATGAACAGGAAAACATCTTAATTTTTAATAGCCTATTATATTTTTAGTTTTCTCAAAACTCTTATTATTTAAACTTTAAAATTACTTGTTACTGTGAGCCACTTAGTCTTAGAGATTGAGATGAGTCCAGTAGTTTTGACTATCATTTTTACGTAGCCCATATTTCTTTATATCTATGACATATTATTGTAATTTATGTTTTTTAAATTACTAAAAATAAAAAATCTTGGAATATGTTTGTTCTTAATTATGCTTATCCCTTATGCTTATGCACTTATGCTACTTTTGAAAAATGTTGCCAAGTTGTCCCGATTTTCCCTGTCAGAAATATGGTCACCGTAACTATAAGACAAGGTGGATAAATACATTAACTTACATACCTATATTTGAGATGCAAAGTTAAAAAGCAATGCTTTTACAAATTTTGACGGATTAAATAGCCAAGCTATTGTATTTGTTAGGTGTGGCTATGGCCGCATCTAAATATAATATTCTGTATGATAGAAAATGAAGCCTAGAGACGTGAATTTAACCCGGGACCTTTGGCTTAGTACGCCAATGCTTCAGCCATTTGTAATGGATCTTTAATGGACGTGCGTAAATCGTCAACTATATACAAGCTATCAATTAAGATAATGAGCGCCCAGATGATAATAATAATAATAATAATAAAAAACTTTAGTGGCGAAGTTAAGGCTACCACCTTTTCTTACACTTAACCAAAACAATTAAAATGAACCTTAACAGAATAATATACATAAAAAACACAGATAATGAAATAGAAAAACTAGAGCTAAAATACACATGGACTACATAATATGAGATCCAGAATCAATTTAACGCAAGCATGGAGACCATAAATCAATTTAACACAAACATAAATAGATCACACGCGCGCGCACACACACACACACACACACACACACACACATAATAAGGTGTAATTACGTCTTAGACTCCTCAATCCCCCTAATGGGCTTCCACACGCAGATTATTTGCGAGTTTTCGCCTGAAACCATTCAATTCTAATTTCTTTAGATCATTGGTTAGGGTATTCCATGAACGAGAAGCTGAAACAGTGAAAGAATTTGAATAATGGTTGGAATTATGAAGAGGAATGAATAAAGTTGAGTTTTCTTGTGATCGAGTGTTGAAATTATTATTAGAGTTGAGTGAGCGAGTACGTGAAGTATTATTTTTGAAAACTTTGAAATATTTTGAAAATTATTTTAAAAATTTGTTCAAAATTGGTCTTTGAAGACTATTTTACGTGATAAATTATCATGTATGTTTATTTTTTAAACTAAATTAATTTAAAATTAGTTTACTTGCTACAAATTTGAGAAAATTTGACATATTTCCAAAATAGCCTTTAATATTTAGTTCAAAATGACTATCTGGTGGTTTTTGTATGATAAATAATATATTTTTTATATTTACAAATATAATTAATTTGAGGGTAGCTTACAAATAAATAATTTTTGGTAAATTTGCACATTTTTATAATTAATAATTTTTTTAATTTTAGCACCGCGTCTTACTACCCGTTCGGGTTATACGCTTAAGTACTAGTTACACTAATGGATTAGGAATTGGGAAGGTTGAATTTAGAGGGAGTGAACCCTCATTTGAGTAGAGGTAGAGTGGAAAAACATTTAGGAAAAACCCCCCCTCAGTTCACCCGACCGATATTCGAACTTCGATCTCCCCGTTCTCGGTGGTCTGGCTCAACACGACTGGCACGTTACCCAACTACGCCACCGAGGTGAGTCATTTTTATAATTGTTTAAGCAATTTTTATTGGAATTTTTATGTGAAGAGTGTTTATTGTGATTTACAAGTTGATACTCGTGTTGCTGTTTTTCTGAGGAAAACTTATTTAGGTGTAGTTTACTGAAAAAATAATTTTTGAGGAAGTTTGCATGATTGTGTCGTACCATTTATTTAACCAGACTAAGTTTTTAAGTCTGTTGTTTATACTTGTGTTTGTTTTTTTGGGTTCCGCGTCTTAATACCCGTCCGGGATATCCACAAATTTACACCTGGGGTAGAGATGAGGAAGGTCGAAATGATAGAAATTATAACCGTATTTTCGGGGAGAGAAAGTGGCAATAAATTTAATAAATCTCATCCCAGTATACCCAACTAGGATTTGAACCCTGACCTTACCGGTATTGTCAAATCAAACTAAACATGAATGACTCGTTAGTCCATATACCACAGAAGTGGGTCCTTATTGTTAAGTTAAATTATTCAAATACGATTTCAATTGATAATGTATAGACCTAGTTAACAATAATGTATCACTCTGCTGAAGCTTTAAATAACGACACAAGTAGTATAAGTTTTAGTTATTTTTCTTAGACCTTACTTTCCACCTAAAATTTGACCCTCCATTAGTATCACTGAAAAATATTTCCGGGTTTGAGTCAAGTCAATTAAATAATTTCCAACGTTTCAGCTGTTGTTAAATAAAAGCTATTTTCTAGATTTAGTTTGTTGTGACGACAAATAAAATGTTGAAGATAATTTCACTGACACGATTAAGACTCATCAATTATTGTTTTAGTACAAACACTGGCCACGAAAGACTTCAAAACAAAAACTGCACCTAGGTCTAGAATTATATACAACTTTCCTTTCCTAAAGAGAACGTTATGTCAGTCTTGCACGTCATGTTTATCACACTATTGAACTTTAATAATAACTATTGAAAATACAATTCAAGGAATAACTTATCTATTGGTTTACAATGGCTGTTTATTTAGACTTTCAACTATAAATTCAAAAAGGCACATGTTATTAATTCTGTGTTAATGTTTTTATATGGATGATTTAATATCAATAACAAACTTTATTCTATTTATGATGTGAGTCCAATAAGCTCAATATATGAAAATATAGCTCATCATGCAAGTGAGTATTATGAACCACTGTTTTATATGAAGAGATGGGAATTGCATTTTGTAAGATCAGTAAATACGTAATAATACCCGCATTTAATGAATTGAAGAACACTTTGTTAGATCCCATTAGTCACTGAGAAGAATAACGAATTTTATTCCTTTTGATTTATAATGTGAGATTGAACTTCGATTTGGACGGAAATCTTCTTTTCTTGATTTATAACACCTGAAAACCCAACTGCAATATAAAAACACCATTCTTAAGTTGATTTATGGTATATTAATATAACATTTTAACAGATATGATAAAATGATAGTGAGGGGGAGGGGAGGGGAGGGGAGGGATAGTAGCATGAACTAATATATAAAATGATAAATTATAGATAGTTATTATATTGTCACACAATATTCCAATATGGTTGGTCATCAAATACTAGCATTGCTCATTTGTACCACGATTTGTATAGGTAAGCAATCAAAGAAGTGGTTAGGAAAATATTTACAGTGTTAGTTTAAGCCGCTGTTTGTATAGGTAAGCAAGTAAAGAAGCAGTTATACTAACACTGACATTATTAGTCTTCACCATGAGTTGTAAAGATAAACAAGCCAGGCAGCAGTTATACTAACACTGACATTATTAGACTTAACCGTGATTTGTAAAGGTAAACAAGTCACAAAGAAGTTATTCAAACACTGAAATTGTTTATCTACACTTGTGAAATATTCCCCACGCTTGAGCATATCTTACGGCTCATATTGTGGCCAGACTTTAATAAAATAAATGTGGGTGTTTTTCTATTCGCCTGCAGAACAACAATGGGAACCCTAACGAAATTTAAGTATACTTAGCTCACAGATCTAGAATTTAATTGTGTTTATCATTAACATTAATGGCAATATATTAAGTAATGATTTGTTATAATCCCCCCGAATCTTCCATACAGCTGCTCCAACGATATAGGATGAATCTGACAAGGCCATCCGATCCATAGGAGATGCTAGGGTGGTTGGAGGAAGGGATGCTGTTCCCGGAGAGCTTCCTTATATAGTGAGTAGTAGTGATACTTTTATCCCTTAGAGAAGCGTATAACCCGAATGGGTAGTAAGACGCGGTGCTAAATATTATTATTATTATTATTATTATTATTATTATTATTATTATTATTATTATTATTATTATTATTATTATTATTACTATTACTATCCCTTAGAGCAGCGTTTTTCAACCGATGTGCTGTGGTAATCCAGGATCAACATTATTTTTTTAAATAACAAGTTGAATAGAATTTTAATTATTGAACTTTTAAACACAATCTTAATTCTGGTTGTTTTAATGATAAAATCTCTCTTAAAAAGAAACTAGTGGTGTGCCTTGAAAATGTTAGCACCTTATTAGGTGTGCCGTGAATTGTAAAAGGTTGAAAATCACTTTATGACCATTGATCACTAGTGCAAGGCTCGCAGTTTCTGCAACTACTAGAACAAGATATTCACAGTAGGCCTACGTTGGATCTTTTAGAATAAGATGTAGTAATTAAATTTTCAGCTACTAGTATTAATTACATTTAATTCAATTTTACTTCTATAGAACATTTCAAAATGAATTTATCTTTTTTAACAATGCATCACGTGATATCTGAGCTACTCTTTTAGTCCTGTTTCAATCTTATTATTTTAAAAAAAGTTTAACCAATAGTTCATTATTCTATACCAACTATGTTAGCGTAGTTTTAATTTACTCTAGTAACTAAATAATACAATTATTGCCTTTCAAACGTTTTTCGGCTAAAGCTTTAAATTCAATTATTTAAAATTTTGTTTTTATTACCTATTCTTTACACTATGTTCCTTACTAACCACACCTACCAGGGACGCCCACAGGGGGTTAAGGGGGAGCAATTCCCCCCTGAGATCCTGAGGTTGTATAATACATATTAGACGTAGGCTAATCCCGCCCAACAGTGTTCTTAACTAGCGCTCAAACAGTGCCCCCAGTAAACAAACAGAGAGTGGTTATAGAATATTAATAGACTAATTACTGTTGACTTTAGGGTTAATAGTATGGCGTATGCGCGAGCAATTCCAACAGCATTTGCCATTCAAATCGTCAAGGTTAAGTGTCCACCCACAAATTTGGATACATTTGAAATATTTTTCTGATGTTGTATCTTATTTTCAAGAGACAAGGATTACCTTAAAAATTGTCTTTTGAGGCTTCAAATTAATAAATTTTCCCGGGGGATGACCCCCGCATCTCCCGCCGTACTGGGGGTATATTCCATACCCCCCGGACCCACCGGTTTGCAACCACTGGGGAAAAATCCTGTGGGCGCCCTAGACACCTTCCTCTCAGAACTATGACCTGAGAATGAAAAACTACGTCGAAGCCAGTCGTCAAATGGTTGCTACACATGCAGGAAGGGAATTAGTACTGAAGAGTTAATATTTCGCTGGTGATGCCCCTCGTTGTCGAGTCAAGTTGATGAGTGATGTTTTGGTGCTCTTTGGGGAGTCCTTTTCTGGATTGGATGCGCCTCGTTGTCGAGTCAAAGTGGGAATGTAAGGAATTGTATGATTCTCTACCTTGGGAGTCCTGGTTGGAGTTTGTCGTGATGATTATATGGGTTTGGTACTGATATTACTTATATATGATATAAAAGACGTTAATTTGTTGAAATTTATTTTTTATTAATTTAAATCCAGTTTATTACGAATAATTTTATCTACACACCCGATACGGCAGCTTAACGCGTCGTGTACCGTTACTTTGTAAGGTTGTTTGACGAGAAATTTTTTTAGATTAATGAGATGTGGACCTTTCCTCTGTAAGGTTATAGAACGACTTTGAATATTAGAAAATAGTTTGACACATTACGTTCCTACGGTAAGGTTGCGGACTGAATGAAGAGGGTAGACTTCTTTTTGAGTATATATTTCGAAAGAAATTGCTCTAATAGCTTTTGTTTTTCTGTAGGTTGCACCATGCTTCATTTGTTCTATAAGCGAGGGAGAGAAGATAGTGTTTTTTTAAGTGGTCATGTCCAACAAATTTTTGCAAAGGGAGTATGGGAACGTTTTAAATAGTGGGAAATATAAGCTGGCGTCATAGAGTCGTCGTAAAAAAAATAAAAAATATATTGATCATCTAAGTGTCTGAGGAGATTTTCTAACACATCTGGATACATTTAGTTTTATGTTCTGAAATTATTCATTAATTTGGAATATGTTAAGGGTGGAACTTTTTATTAAAATTATTATCAAACGAAAATCGATTTCATTAAACTACTGAGAATCATCAATCAGTAAATTCCAATTTTTTACTTTCTCTTGACACTTAGGAGGGAAATTATTGTGATCGTTAAAAATATCGAGCTCAAGATTTTGATAAATGTCGACGTTTCATGACCCCATGAGACCAAAAAAGTTGTTTAGGCAATGCCGTCTGTCTGTCTGTACCTCGGGCTAGAGATGAAACTATTTTACCGATTGGGCTAAAACTTGGTATCTGGGTTTCATAAGTTCCCCCGAAGGGTTTTTGAAATTAGATATCCAACCGTAAATTTAAGAGTAGTTTACAGAAGGGCAAAAAGAGAAAAAAATTATTTTCTCGAAATTATAGCTAAAGTTTTTGATTAAATTTTATATATAGACACTGTTTATAATAATAAACAAGATGGCTATTCTAATTTTCTAATGAAAATTACTTTGAGGGTACTTAGGGACATTTTCCCATTTTGATCATTTATCCACAAATATTTGAGATACGAAATAACTTATCATTGTAAAGTTGTAGTATTATAAAGGATAACAATTTTTTATTTGAAATATATATTTTAGAAAACCAATGATTTCTGAGCTATACGCAAATATATATACTTTTAATTCAGGTCTTGGAGAATGAATTTGATTATTATGCTCTTTGGTGGACAAAGATGTTTCTCTTTTCTAATTTTTTCTGTAACAGTGTACCTAGTTCATAATGCCATATAGTGAATAAGTAACAGTGAATATTATTTCATTGATTATCTTTGGTGGAGTTTTTATTAAATGTTTATTTTAAGATAAACTAGGGAGAAAGTGTAAAATTCAGTGTGGTGCACCGTACCATTTATTTTTCATTCAAATCTTTGAAAATTAAATTAATTGTTAAACTCTTTAGTGGACACAGAGGTTCCTCTTTTCTTAATGGGTGTGTAGCAGTATTTTATACTATTTGATTTATTTATACTCTTTGGTGGTATGTGATTCTCTTTTCACTTTCTCTCGGCCCCTCGGAGAGAGAAGTATTGTGATTGTCAAAAAAAATCAAACTTGATATTTCGGTAACTGTCTACGTTTCCTGACCCCTTGAAACCGAAAAGTGATTTTCACGATGCCATCTGTTTGTCTCTTTGCTTGTCTATATCTTGTACAGTAGCCTCATAGCTTCTTTGGTGCTGACTGACAGCTCAAAGCTGACTTCTGACAGTCAACATTTAGGTATATACCTAAATGTTGACTGTCAGAAGTGACAACTGCTAAAGACATGTTTTTGCAGATCATATGTTCGGCGTAGGATACATAATTGGTCTGGTAGCTTTTCAAAGCCGTCAGAGTCAGCTGTGAGCTGTCAGTCAGCACCACAGAAGCTAAAATGAGGTATACTAGAGCCGAAACCATTTATCTCTCGGGCTAAAATTGGTATTTAGGGTTTTCATACCAAGGGTATTTTGGAATTACTATCCAACCCTAAAATTAAGGGCAGTTTACATAAGAGCCAAAAGATATTAAATCGATTCTCTCAAAAATCCGCTTTGATGATTTGTATTAAATTTTATATCAAGGCATTTTTTAACATTACAAAGAAAGTATAGATTCTCGTTCTTCCATGAAAATGACTGTAAGAGCAATTTATATAAGTAGAAACTTCCAATTTTGATCATTTATATTCGCAACTATTTGAGATACGAAATAGCTTATTATTGTAAATTTGAAGTAACAACTAAACATATTTTAATCTGGAATATATTTTTATAAAACCAACAGTTTTTGAGCTATTATCAACCAATATTTATTTTTTATGAGTACCTAGAAATATGAAATTCTTACGCTCTTTTGTGAACAGAGATGCGCCTTTTTTCTCAATGTTCCTGTAACCAGTGTATAATTTACATGTCTGTCTTTGGCGAAGTGTTTCTGCAACAGTGTATATTATTTAGTTTAACAAACTTTTACGCGCTATTTTTGGTAAATATCTCTAGTTTAAGATTAAGAGAAAGAACGTCGGTGCTGTGTGATGCACTGTACCATTTATTTATCAATTCAATTTTCACCATTTTACTAAAACTTTCTCAAAAATTAATTTTTCATATTTTTCTGTTTCAATTGACTATACAAACTAAAATATATCATCACCATCATCAATAAGTTTATTAAATATTAAATGAATAATATAAAAACTATATTTATAATAACCTCTATTTTATACTGTCCATGAACATGATAATCTTAAATGTAATATGTCTTTATTTTAATATTTTTTTTGTTTCAATGGCTCTTATGATAAATGTTTCGATTATTATTTTTTATGAAACAAAATTAACAATGTTTCATATATATTTCCAAACTTGTTTAGTATTTAATACAACTCTCTCTGATACCGTTTATATTTGTACATCTTTTCATAACATTTTTATTGATTCACAAATAATATGTCTCTTCTTACTAATATGTTTCAAAAATTGATATTAATGTAAATTGGAAAAATATTGTTTTGTAAACTTAAACTGTAATAAACTTCAAACTTATTATCAAACATGCTTCCATTTCTATTTGACTTTGTTATTGCGGAGTCGATCTCTTACGGGCTACACACCTTAACGATACGTAGTCTGTAGATGGGTTTTAGAGACGGTCTTGCAAATGACTAGAATAATGATACCAGTATAATATGTCAATAACGAATTCTCATTTTATCCGTTACTATGCTTCTTTCTTCTAAACTGCGCAGGTTTCAATACGCAGAACAGCAAGCGACCTACACTTCTGTGGTGGGTTTATATACAACCCTTTCTGGGTTGTGACTGCTGCTCATTGTGTGAGTTCATTTTATTGATAGCCAGCCTTTGTCAACAGGATATTGGTATCAGCACTTTATTGTCTAAATATGTATAAAGTGAGTAAAAGTTTAGATTATTAGAGCTTTGAAGACATTTTATTTTTGTCGTAACCAATAATAAGTTTTCCCAACAGTATGAAAATATAATCAAAAGATTATTTACCATAGTATCATACTTTTGATTAATAGTGTTTAAATCATTTTTGGCTAAAGGTGTTCAACTCTGGCTAGTTCTGTTTCCATAAAATATTCCAAACCAAAATCTATGATTATCTTGTTTTTTGTAATCCGGAGAGAACTACGTAGATGAATGCATGACAGCAAAGCTTCCAATAAAAATATATTTTAGATCAGATCAAATCAAAGTGACTTGGCCAAATCTACCATAGGTTTTTGTTCTCTGCCCTGGTTGAAATAATAAACCATCTACGTCTCTTTTGTATGATTATTTTTTGTGACAGAAATAGTACGTAGTGTTATGTCGCGAGCAATTTATTGTAGGAGAATTGCAAGCTTACATTGTAAGCATATTGTTGCAGGCTAATAGTAATGTAATGCTGTAAGCGTAGAGTTCCATGATAATTTTAATATTACAATAGAAGCCTATTATTGAAGGATATAAGAATAATAGCAATGCTAATTATAAATCGATTGTTGCAAGATAACAAGATAATAGTAATTTTGCAATTCAGCCAGTTGTTACGGGGGAATAATAGTGGTACGTTGTGGGGGAATTGCTGTAGGATAATATTAATGCTACATTTTAAGAGCATTGTTGTGGGTTACTACTAGTGGTATATTTTAGGAGCTTTTTTTTTTGTGGGGCCCGATGTTAAAATGGTAAGTGCATTATTGTAAGAGAGTAGTAATTCTACTTTGTAAGATTATTGATACGGGGTAATTTCATTGTTGAAGGGTAGTATTGTTATGTTGTTAACTTGGTGTTATAGGAGAGTGCTGACAGATTTTATAGTAGTGGCAGGTACTTCTACTTTGGATCATGGAGGAGAAAAATATTCGGTCATTCGTCGAATCAACCATCGTGACTACAGACCATCTGATTCGTGGAGGAACGACATCTCACTTCTCAGGGTGAGACTTGCAGTTCACATGTTTAAATCCTGTTCCAGCATCGACATCTCTGTTGAAGACATGTAATTAACCGGAGTAGTTTAATTAATTTCAACTTTATTATTTAAATCAAAAGTGAGTTGTAATTTTTACACAAAGAAACATATTTTATTTTTACAAAAAAAACTGAAAACAATTTTCTTAGTAAGAATAAACAATCAACAAAATCAACAAAAATTGAATTTCCCTAACACTCCCCCTAAATGAATTTTTTGTATATTTTGACATAGTTTCACTTAAGTCCAAGCAGGAGACGGCACTTCTCAAACTTTGGTCCAGTCAACATCTTGGTAAACATGTCTGCCTGTTGTTCTTCTGTCGACACATAGTAGACCTCAATTACTATTTCAGCAACCTTGTCACAAATAAAATGGTACTGTATGTCTATGTGTTTGAGCCTCTTGTGGTGCTCAGAGTTCTTGGCTACCCGGATTGCAGATTGGTTGTCCTCAAAAATGTTGATGACCAAATGTGTATTTAGCATATCTCCAAGATGACTCCGAATCCAACAAGCTTCACTTGCTGTTAAACTTAAAGGTAACATACTCCGAATCTGTGGAGGATAATGCCACTGTTGATTGTTTCTTTGAGCGCCAAGAAACCAAGATCCAAAAACGTTGAAGGTGTGACCGGTTGCAGAACTTCTTGTGTTCTAAGTCTCCTCCCAGTCTGCATCTACAAAGCCTTCATTTCAAGTATGGGTTCGATTTCGGTTGTACATAAGTTTCAAGTCAATAGTTCCTTTAATGTATCGTAGCACTCGTTTTAATGCATGCCATAATTCTTGGCTAGCACAGCTTTTATAGCGACTGAGATATCCCACTGATGCACACAAGTCAGGCCTTGACCCCAACATTCCGTACATCAGTCATCCAATTAATTTATGGCATTTTGTTTCCACATCTTGACTCTCAGGAATGTCTTGCTTAAAGTTGTCAATTTTAATGAAACGGTCCAATGGTGTACTGGTCTGCATTCTTCCATACCAAAAGTTTTCAAAATTGTTGTAAAATATTTTTTCTGGGAAATTTCAAGAATTCCGGAGTTCAAATTCTGATAAATGTGTATACCAATATATTCTTAATTGTTCCAATATCTTTCATCTTGAAATGATCGCATAAGACTCTCTTCACGAATACAATTTCTTCAGGGCTTGAACCAACTATCAAAAGATCTTCTACAAAAACAAGAACATAAAGTTTGTTTTCTCCTTCATTTCTGTAATATAAACAATATTCATTTTGAGTCTTCTAAACCTATTATGTACCAACAATGAATTGAGTTTTTCATTCCAATAGCGTAGTGATTTTTTTCAGACCATATATATATTTATTTAGTTTCCAAACATAGTTTGTCTTTTGCTCAATTCCGTTGGGTACTTCTTGCATGAAAACCTCTTCTTTTATTTCGCCATAAAGAAAAGCACTTTTCAAATCCATTTGGTAAATAGGCAACCAAAATTATTAGCAACGCAAGTAAAACCCTAAGTGTTGGCAATTTGGCTATTGGTGTGTATATTTCTGAAAGGTCAAATTGTCATTTTGTTGGAAGCCCTTTACCACCACTCATGCGTTAAATATTTTAGGCTTTCCTGTCTCACTGCTTATCCTGGTAAAGACCCATCTACAGCCAATGACCTCGGGATTTTATGGACAGTCCACTCCCATCCAGACGTAATTTTCACTTAGAGCTTGTAAGTCTCGGTCGATGGCCTGTTTTCATTGTTCACATTTAGGATGCTTCATGGACTCTTCAAAGTTTGTGGATCTTCAAGATTGGCTAGAAAACTTGTTTCATAATCTTCAAGTTTAATCGGTTGATTCAATTTAGTTCAGTTTCTGAGAACATATCTACTTTCTCCCTCATCATTTGTTTCATATTCAACATGTTCAGACACTTCTTCACTGTCACTCAAACTTTCCCTTTCATTTTCTACTTCTTCTACACTTATATCTGTTTCAATCTCTTCCAGTCAATTCTCAATTCCTTGATAATTTTCTTGATTACTGGACACTATTTGATTTTTTTCTATTTTTAACTCTTTCTTCATTTTCCGAATCTTCAATTTCCCTTCACCCTATACCTTAAATTGTTGTAGACTATCAGGTAGTTGTAATAGGGCAGCAGTTGCTTCCTCTAAATCACTACTTGGTCCATCTTCATTCAAGAATATCACATCACGTGCAAGAACAAATTTGTTATTTTGCGGGTAGTAAATTTTAAAACCCTTAGTGTGATGGCCATAGCCAACAAAGACACCACTTTGACTTTTCCGGTCTAGTTCCCTCCTTTTTTCTTTTGAAATCTGCACAAAAACGTTGCAACCAAAAACTTTAAAAAATTGACATCAACTTCTTTTTTGAAAACCTCATAGGTGTTTTATCTTTCACTGAACTCTTAGCTGAAACAAACCTCATATGATGTTTTATCTTTCACTGAGCTCTTAGCTGTGTGATTCAAAACAAAAACAATTGCATTAATGGCTTCAGCCCAATACTTTTTGTCTATTTGTTTGCAGTTAATATGGTTACACAACATTCAACTACAGTACGCATGTCTCGTTCTGCCTTTTATTCTGCTGGGGACTACACACTACTGTGCGTTGGTGCCTGATTACATGATCTTCAAGTAGCATATTTATTTATTTGTTCACAAATTCGATCCCATTCTCAGTCCTGATAGCTTGTACCTCACCTTCCAAATTTATACTGGCAATCTTCAAATATGCCATCATTTTTTCTTTCACTTCGGACTTCTCCTTTAAGAAAAATACAATTCGGTAGCGAGAAAAATCATCTCGGGTCAGCATCATGTACCTAGCAGCCTCTTATAGATGGTTCTTCAAACGGTCCACAAAGGCCGATATGAACAAATTCCCAACTTTTATCTTTTTGGATATACTTGCTGGAAAAGGTAGATGGTGATGTTTACCATATATACATGATTGAAAAAGGTGTTTTCGACAAGCAATTAATCCACTTTGTGTGACTTAAGGAATTTTTTCACATGACAAAAGTCTTGGTGAGTCAGTCGTTTATGCCAATCAACTAAACTTTCCCATTTGGTTGCTGAAAAATTCATATAGGCTTACAACATGTAATCATCAAATTGAAAATTCATTTTAAAGAGTTTTCCATGTATGCTTGCTGTTGCAAAAAAAAATCCCATTTTGTCAACAAATTTTCAGATTTGTTTATCACAATCAAATGATGACCTCTATCAAGGGTCAAACTAACCGGAAAAAGGTTAACTTCAAGATCCGAAACAAATAACACATTAGACATTACACTAGGTAACCAGGTATTTCCATAAAAGGCATCAAAACGTATAGTTCCTATTCCTGTGTCTTTAATGATTGAGTAATCTCCAATTTTAATTAGTTTTCAACTGTTAATATGTCAACATTTTCATAAAGTTCCTGCATGCAACACATATGCTCACTGGCTCCACTATCTAAGAACCATCAATTTTTTCTGACTTGCTAGTACCTAAAAAGGTAGACGCTATGGGATGCATTGGTTCTAGGATCGTTATTTTGGCTTTCTTTTTCCTTCCTAAAACGACAGTATTTTTGTATATGACCTTGTTTTTTTTACAATAATGGCATACTTTGCTCTTAAAATAGTCTTTACTTTAGTGGCTTACCTTGAAACAAATTTCACATTGGATAGACTTTCTATTTCTTTCAAGGTGTAGTTTGGCAACTAAGGCATTTACATCACTTGCTTTGTCACGATACGCTCCTCTTCTATCAACAAACGTGCAATCAACTCATTTTAAGTAAACTGACTCCCACACTGGTATAAAATGATGGTAAGGTTCAGGAAGTGACATTAACATTCTTGTGATAATCATGGTATCTGGAATACTCAGACCCAATAAAGTTAATTTGGAAGTAATACATTCTATCTTATAAGCAAAGTCAGCAATTTCTTCACCTTCATAGAAACAATCATAACACTTTTTTTTTTTTTGCAGTAAGTGAAGTGTAACCTCTGATTTTCGATCATAAATGGACACAAGTTGGTCCCACATCGCCTTCGCAGTAGTACAACTTAGTAAATATAATAAAGGTTTTCAGATATTCTACCAACATAATTTCTTGCGCCTTAGGACCAGTTTCATAGTCAGATTTAGTACGCCTAAAGTGCGAGTCGATACTAAATACAGGACGACACCTACCTAGACCAAAATGGAATGGCCAGTTTCGCATATGAAACTGGCCCTTCCATTCAATTTCAGATAGGTGACGTCTTGTATTTAGTATAGCGCCGCACTTGAGGCGTACTAAATCTGACTATGAAACTGGTCCTTAGTATCATTTCTATTCCACTTAGCTAAATCGGCACCTTCTTCTTCAGGTTTGACCTCAATTCCTATGACACAGTCAAGAACCTTATTTGATCTTAAAATTATCTCTACCTGAATTGGAATTTCTCAATTTCCCAATTATCTTCTCCAATTAGTTTAGTCACCGATTGATTATTTGCCTCCATGAGTGTACCAATGTTACTTTAACAACTAAAGTTTATTTTCACCAACACGAAAGGTTTGCATTGAAACTTCCAACTTACAATATATTTCCCAAGCTATGCTTATTTCCTCAATGATTGGGCCATAACCTGTTGAATACGTATACTAACCGGAGTAATTTTAAATTTATTATTTGAGTCAAAAGTGAGTTGTAATTTTCACACAAAGAAACATATTTTATTTTTCACACACAAAACAAAAACTGAAAACAATTTTCTTTGTAAGAATAAATCAAATATGACCAATCAACAAAAAGTGAACTTCCCCAACAATCTCCTTGCTTGTTTAGTTCCATTGTTAGGTGTATTTGTCTCTTCAACAGCCAAAGATTTTATTCTTGGATGTAGTTCAACCCCCATTAATGGATAGTTTCTGGCAAGCCTATAAAAATAATGTTGAGTATATGTATAATGTAAGCTTTCTATTTTTATTCATGCATTATTGCTCCTCATTTCAGGTGGATAGGCAAATCGTCTACAGCCAATTTATAAACAGCATCCCCTTGGCCGTTCCTAATCAAAATCTACCTGTAGGCTTACACACGACCGCCAGTGGCTGGGGATATGTTGATGTATGTAATCAAACTGTTTTTATGCATTCATATTTTTAATCTAGTAAATTTTACATCACAGTTTCTCCATTGGTTTGCTTTTTATTTATTTCTCTATTGCTAAATTTATCTAATAATATTTTGTTTCTTTTTACGTTTTTGAATGCTATTGACTAACTTTAAATTTTATGGAATCGAATTTAATTCATATGAAGATATATATCTAAGATTCAGTGAGACTGTATTAGATTTTCTTGGTTTGTGTAGAATTGCTTTGGTTAACTTTGTTAGACATATTAAAAAGTAATCAATAAAAAAATAGCAGAATTATCTGTTTAGTTTAGTTCTGTTTTATTTAAAACCTATGTTGATTATTAAAATAGTGAGAACATAAACAAAAAATGAAACAGAAATAAGCGATCCAAATATGGATTGACTTTTACTATATTTATGATGTTGCTCAGTTGTTTTCCATACTTTTAAAATAGATGTCAAACTAAAATAGAATGAAACAAACAATCTTATACATTTCAATTATTTTATGCCTTTTACTGATAGTAACTATTTGTCAATAAAGATTGTATAAAAAAACCAAGCCTATATTGCATGCCTTTGTTTCATTTTTTTTTAAATGTTATATTAGTTTGTATTGATGCATTACAAGATGGATTTGGTGTAGGCCTATGTACTGTTTTCCTATTTATTTGCAGAGTCGACGAACGACGCGACCCAATATTCTTCAGACTATCGATGTTCAGGTCGTATCCAGCGAATATTGTCAGGAAGTACACAACAAATCAATCCATCCCGTACACATATGCGCTTATGGAGGGGAAGGCTATGGAGTATGCAGTGTGAGTACATACAATTATTATAAATACACATCTTAACGTTTATTTTCGCACGCTGGCTCGAATTGACTCAAATTGGATCGAATTAGAATAGTTCCCTTGAAAACTAATGCATAGCATGAAAGTGATTGAGAACATTAGGAGACACCACGCATTGTGCACTCAGACTGGTTTAACCAGATCAAACTAGTTTGATTTATATCATTCCATAATTGTTTCAATTGGAAGCTACAGTTTAGTATTTTTGCGACATTAGACTTGTTTAAACTGTATTATTTAGCTCACACAAACAAACTCAAACAATCCAACAAGGTATTTTCGTAAGCTCAAACCTATTCAAACTAGATAAACTAAAAATTTCCTTAAGTGGAACAATCTGGTTTAGTATTCTCAAGAGTTCACACCAGTATAAATAGCATAATCTCCGTATGATCCAACTAAGAACAATCCAATTAATTATTGTTGAGATCTCAGACTAGTTTAAACAGAATAATCTTATCATCTCTCTTTTGATGCAGTGAGCGGATTATATTAATAAAATATAGAAAATGCTTATACTTTACCTTTTTGAAGCAAATCCTTCAATATATATGAATAAAAAATCAGAAGTTCATGCTCATTAAAAATTAAAATAGGAGCATTGACTCCAAGCAAATCCTTTTACTCCTTTTTTCGTATGAATAAAAAGAAGCAAAGTGTCCTGATTTGAAGCAAATCCTTCAAAAAAGTAAAGTCTGCTTAGTAGTAGACTCATCTTTGAAAATGGCACAAGTTCAGATTAATTTACTTAAAAGAAAGGTGTACAAACCGCGTTTAGCGCCTGATATTTGTGATTATAAAACTTTACATAGATTCTCAGGCGAAAATGTATCATCGTTGAGCGAACACTTTCTTGTTGAAGGTGATGAGAGAAGAGGAGGTGCCCTAACCTCCAAAGAAAAATTTAAGATATTTTTGCGGTATGTGGCAAACCCTGGATACCAGTCGGGTGGTGCACAGGAGGTTAATGTTCACCAAACGATCATGAGTAAAACAGTTAATTATGTATCAGATAAAATTATTGAAAAAGCTGTGGTGTGGATAAAATTTCCATCATCACTTCAAGAAATCCAGAGAGAAAAGGCTGAGTGGCAGAATCGATTTAAATTTCCAACATGTTTAGGAGTTCTAGTCTGCACGCAGTTAAAAATTCCAAAACCCAGTGTACATGGTGATGATTGAAGAATATATCAACAGAAAGGGGGTTGCCTCACTAAATGTACAGTTAACTTGTAATGCCCGAGAAATATTTACAAGCATTGATGTAAGCTGTCCTGGCTCTGTACACGATACAAGAATTTGGAATAACTCAACTGTAAGGAAGAAATTAAAAAAATTAATAATCGCACTTTATTAGCAGATTCGTGATATGGAATTGAGCCATGGTTGATGACACCCTATTTAAATCTAAATACCAGACAGACTGATAACTTTAATATAATTTTAAAATCAGAAAGTGTAATAATAGAGCGCTGTTTTGGCCAGTTGAAAGAGACGTTTTCCCATAATGCAGTAACCATGCAGTCTCATTTAATAAATTATTAAAATCATTGTGTGCTGTGTAACTTTGCACAATATAGCAAAGTATTTGGCTGATGATGATTTCCCAGAATAATATGGGGATTATGAAGAGGTATTTGAAGGAGATGAAGAAGCACAGAGTAAACATGATCAGAGGACAACAAATTAGAGAATAATTATCCAATTTGATTGATTTAATAAATTAATTTAATGAAAAAACTTAATTTCCTCATGTTACATAGTAATAATAATAATAATCATAGTAATAATAATAATAATCATAGTAATAATAATAAAAAATAAAAACGATAACAACAATAGTAATAATAACAACAATAACAATAATATCAATAGTAATAATAATGATGATAATAATAATTTCTGTAATATAAATTCACTCACTGGGCAAAATTTCTATAATGTTCATATTCTGACTGGGCAATTACCGCCTCCTTCTGTGCCCTAGCTGCAGATAATTGTTCCAATAACCCTAACCGTTGTAATTCCAAGGTAGTTAGGCCTCTTGTTTCATCAGTTTCGGAATTTTTAGTTTTTGAATGTTTTTTTTTATTTAATTTGGTGATTTTAGTCCTGCTGCCGGAATTTGCGGGAGGTGTTGGTCTTATTTCATTTGCATGTGATGGAGTGAGGAGAGGATGGAGAGGAAGATGGATGAGTGATGTTTTGTGTATTCTTTTGGGACTTCCAGCCTCATCTTCATCCTGACCGATTGCAAATTCCATTGCACCTGCAATAGAATGCAGTACAATTAAAACAACTTTAGTTGTTAAAAAGATCAACAATTATATTTCTACAATTAAAGTTTGTATATGTGTATGTTGTTATAACATGCAATTTTAAAAACAGAAATAAAACTGGGGCCATTTTCAAAATTAATTTGTATTGAAATGTTCATTTGTATTTGTAGCCATTACACAACAATTTTGTATAACTTACAAAAATAACTCTCACGTAGCCAACACTCCGTGAAAACCCTTTCTTATAAATTAGCTTAAAAAAAGATAATTTTTTTACAAGTAATTTTATTTAAAGATGCCTTTGATTTGGAATCCATCACCTCATACAACGTTTTCTCCCAAATGCTAAGTTTGATCAGTTTATTTCCTGTTTTTTAATCTGTTTTCTTCTTTAATCTCGTTTTCATGTTGTTAATCTTTTTAGCATTTGTTATTCATTAATTATGATCCCGAAATTTTCTTGGTATAACTTGATTAACTCTGTCAATGCTAATTTCTTCTTCTTTTTTTAATGATGGAATTTGGATTTTTTCCAATATTGTTAGGTAGTTTATTAAGTTACTGGTTAGGAACACCATTGAACTTTCAGTTTCAATTGAATTTTCAACTAAACTATCACGATTTGTATCTGATTACATTTTTTCTAGGTTAGTTAGGTTACGTTACTCAAATCTGTTTAAATTTAGTTTTTCTATCAGATGTATGTCCGTTATTAATAAAGTGAGAAATTAAAAACAACATAAATGAACAGATTAAAATATGACAAATACAAACAATTTTAAAATGACAATATAAATTAGTATCCTCTTATAAAATGTAACCATAAAACTTCTACACAAGAACAGCTGATTGTGAATGATATAAAATTGGATCAAAGCCTTCAAAATTTATGAGCGAAAGGTTGAAGTAAAAGGTATAAGTTATTCAAATAAAAATATCAAATTCTTTTACTTCTACCTTCTGCTCTGGAGCTTAACCTTTTACTTCATTAAGTGTAAATAGCCGAAGCTATATTAATGGTAGTTGGTTCAGTTAGATATCATTTTGAAAATTGAATGACCATGGGCACGGGACGAATCCTGGATAGCTCAGTGGTTAGAGCATTGGCGTACTAAGCCAAAGGTCCCGGGTTCGATTCCCGTGTCCAGGTGTTATTTTTCAATTTTCAGAATGACTTTTACTTCATGCTTTTACTCACAAGTTTTTGCTTCAGTTTTATTCTTACCGGCCATGTCTAACTGATCCGATGCTCAACAACTTTAATCGGACTTTATTAGTTATTCCCCCTAAGCTACTTGAGTGACGTTTGCCTTTCTTCACAGGGTGACAGTGGCGGCCCTTTGGCTTTCGGCGGCCGTGTGGTCGGCATAGTCTCCTGGGGCAGTCCTTGTGCTCTTGGACTCCCTGACGTATACGTTCGTGTGTCCGAGTATGTCGATTGGATCACCACCAACGCTGTTGATTAAAGTCGCTTTTTAAAAATGGTGCCAACTGTTTATCGTATTTACAAATGACATAAAATCTGGTTAGGGGAAAAATATTTACTAATAAAATACAATTATTTTAATCATATTTCCATAATTACGAGCATACGCAAATGTACCGCAAAACTATTCAATGGCCCAGGCCTATAAGTGTTTAAAACATGCTTTTAAATAATCTTTATTAAAAAATGAATATTAAAACGTATATGTATCCTCCTTAAGACTAAATAAATTGCTATTAAGAGCCCATTCTACAGCCGATTAACCGGGAAATTAGATACTCGACTACGCTCGTGAACATGCGGTCTATTGCATTATTCAGTTGACAACAATGAGATATGAAACAATTTAATAGTTTTTAAATTCTAAATTATTTACTTTACAATTTTGTTGTATTTAAAAAAAAATATGATTATATGGTTTCACTTCTTTCATTTCACTGTTATTTAATTAAGAGTTCAGGCTACAATGTGATACCTGGTTCGAGCTGTATTACCTGAGGGACTACCATTACATCGCGTGTCTATTACATCGCGTTTTTGGTACAAATACATTGCAGGCCCATCACGTCGCATTTCCCCCAACCTCTCTACACACAACTAACCTTACTATGACGTACAACCAATAGGAATGAAGGGGTGTATATATACAATTACATCGCGTGTCCATTACATCGCATTTTGCTAGAATAGTGTGCCTGACTCTCACCTTTGACT
Organism: Timema podura; assembly: GCA_033556935.1. NCBI lineage: Eukaryota > Metazoa > Arthropoda > Insecta > Phasmatodea > Timematidae > Timema > Timema podura. Next base: position 30,034,936 of record JAVRXN010000003.1, on the reverse strand, counting down.
CTCACTTTTTTTTACAAATGCCAAATAATTTCGGGTGATTTACAAATAATTTAATTTGGACATTTAAATTTTGTTAAATATATTAAAACAATTTGGTTTAAAGTTTATATTTACAGCATGATTAATGTAATAAACAAAATGATGTGTTTGGTTTTATGAAGCAATCATAGTAGGCCTACTTATTAATTGGTCACATATTTCAATCAGAAATATTATTATAGAATAATAATTGATATTTTTCACCTTTTGGACATAATATTTATATTTTGTCTCCATAATATATTTTTCATTATATTTTATTTAAATTAACTAAAACCCTAACAAACTTTGTCTCTGTAAAATAACATTCATTTCATAATTTTGTTACATGTTACAAATAGTTTGTTTGTCTTATTAAAAAATACTACAGTTAGACTTATAAATTACATTATCATTGTTATTTAACCGGAGCTCCTCAAGCAGGTACACTAAAAATGGATAAACATTTGAAATAGTTACATGAATAATATTTAAAACAATGTTTACATGTCTTTATTAGAATCATTTTCTCACATAAAGTTTGCATAATTTTAATATATATATGTATATATATTACCTATGTATCTTAGCATGTGTCCTGGTTTGTTCCCATTAAGGTGTAAGATATACTCCTAAATACAAATTCTAAAACTATCCTATTTTATATATATAAATATTCCAAGTATAATTTTCGTGGTGTGAGCTATATTTGTAAAAATTTATTTGTGTAAATAAATATTCCAAGTATACTTTTCATGGTGTGAGCTATATTTGTAAAAAATTTCTAAAACTTTTATTTGTGTAAATAGATATTCCAAGTACACTTTTCATTGTGAGCTATATTTGTAAAACTTTTATTTGTGTGAATAAATATTATAAACTGTTATGTTTGTGTTTTAAAGTTTACTCCCAAATACCCCTTCTCCTAGCCTATTATTATACGTTTATTTAGCTTAGAAGCTCAGTCTCAAACATTATGGATAAGTTGAAACATTCAGAATAAAACCTTTTTTTAATACTTTCTCTTTGGGTAACAATCTAACGTCACAACAATTACAATTTATAAATGAAAAAATGAATATGTGTGTGTGTGAGAGAGAGAGAGAGACCTTACCTTAAAATCCCATTAGTTAAAATTATAAACTACTCTTATCCTACAGCTTAGATAAATATTTTTTTTGATAAAGCTAAATTAACTACACATATGTAATAATAACATTTTCTTACTAGTTATTTTATTGACAAACAGCAAGTGATGAATAAATTTTATTTAAAACATTCATAGCATATAACAGAAACAACATAAAGTTTTTTAATGACAATCACCAATATTATTTAGGTCTTGTGAGCTGTACAATTAATTAAGCGTAGATCTAATCTGCCGGTATGGTTGGTTATTAAAACTAAGGGTATTTCCAACTCTACCTCCACGCAAATGCGGGTACACTTACCCCTCATAAATACTTTTATTATTCCTACCCCCATTAGCGTATTTAAATTATTGTATGAATAGTAATAATTACGTTTATTAAATATGTATGTGCTACCACAAGATATTGAAAAGTCATAATTACCAATTTTATTCACTAGAAGACGCAGAATGAAAGTGATTTAGAAATGAATACAAGTGAATATAAGTTTGGCTTATCATAATAATTTAAATGCGTTTGTGTGGTGTAAGTGCGTGAACTTGCCACCTTGCCTTAAACCAGATTTAGTTAATTTATAAACTCTATCTAAATGGTGAAACTGTTTGCAATTATAATAATAACATAATGTTTTAGCCTTTCTACTCATAAATATATATATATATATTATACAATAACCCTTTTTTTTATGCTAACGTTACATGTGTAATCAATAAAGATTGACATGTACCACTCCGCACTATTTAATATTTCGTTCTGGCACTGTTGTCACGTGTATATTGTCATCTCCTTCCTGCTGTCTTTGATTCTCCAAGTATTTCCAACCAACATAATATAGGGATTTAAAAAAATAACAGCATTTTCTTACCAGTTTTTTATTGACAATCAACAATTAATTAATTTAAAACATTCATAGCGTGTAGCCACAACAAAAAATAGAGTTTTTTTTACAAGAAGCAATATTATTATTATTATTATTTAGGTTTTGTGACCACTAAAGGTAATTAAGCTGAGAGTTTAGCGTGCAACATGAACTATATAATTGTGATAGCAAGAAAAAACATATAATCACTCTTTTACCTAATAAAAAACATCAGGAGAGAATATCATCTCTTCTACCACCTAGAAAATGAGTAGGAGTCGCCTCCAAAATAGTTCAGGACACTTTGAGAGGCGCTAGAACGCCTATTTACAATGTCTCCAAAGTTTTTACCCGGCATTCTTACTCTTCCCACACCATCAAGAACAATAACGTTCGGTTCATTGCTGGCCTCTTCCACTAGCACAACGTTATCATTTTTGTTTTTATCAAGCACTTAACACGATTGTATTCTTCTTTCTCGATCTGGTCTAATGCCCTACACAATACCTCCTTGTCCCAACAGGCATCCTGGTGAGCAGGATTTGGAGGTGTTTGATGACATTGATGTTTGTGTCGAATAAGGTTGGAAAGCTTTGCGTAGGACCCCTTACAAATTCCGCATTTAAATGACATAATGACAACTGGAGATGCAGTGAAAGAAATATCCCTGGGAGAAAAAAACACTGTCGCTCAAGCGGCAACGTCCTTTACTCAAAAACTGAGTTATCTTATACATGTTCCCCTCTCACATTTTTTAAAATGTCATCGCTAGGTCCAATGACATTTTTTTAAATGTCATCGCTAGCTCCAATGACGTCGGCAGAGTGCTACGGCAACATGAGCACGCCTAGTTTTTAATTCACTTTTAAACATCACACTTGGTCCTCCTAGATATATCATACAGCGTTGTTTGGATTTAAATCGCTTACAATTCTAATAATAGGCTGACTTTGGAAGGAAGACGTTACCGAAACTGTCCAGACCGATTATGTAGTCATCGGGCGTTTCACCCATAATTTTAACATTTGAATAAGTTCTGTAAATTGTTAAATCCTCGATATTTATGGGTTCTTCGGCCTTTACCTCCTCCTTCGTTGGCGGTGGGCACGCGGGTGACTGGCTGTGAGTACTCTGCTGACTCCGATGTCTGGTAGGCAGACAATTCTGGCGATGGGCACGCGGGTGACTCTGGCTGTGAGTACTCTGATGTCTGGTAGACAGACGACTCTGGCGGTGGGTACTCAGTTGACTCTGGTGGCGGGTATGCTGGTGACTTTGGGGGTGGGGGCGGTGGCGTCGTGAAGAGTTATGTCGGAGGGTGTGGAGTGCGGAAGGACGGTGGAGGCCTGGGCAACACGGCCACACGTCCCCTTTTCGGCAATTGTACACAGCACATGTCATATCACACAGGTAAGACCCTCGATTCTCTCGTAGGGTAGTACTTCAGTCGCTCTTATCGTGTGGCAGGTAGAGTCACAGAACTTGATGTAGCCTCGCCCCTCTTTGTAGTGGTTCACTACTTTGTAAATTACATGTCTATCGCTCACAGCCACACTGTGAACATTTTCTGTTGTCATATAGGCAAGCCCCGCAATCGTATGACACACAAACATTAAATTAATATAGCCGGTTCTAAGCATGGCGAGCGTACCTGACCACTAAACGTGTTGGATGGATTGTAGGGTCTACTGTGCAATACGATATTACACGTGCAAGTGTCTTAACTGACCAGTTGCCCGATGATGTTGTTGTTGTTGTTGTTGTTGTTGTTGTTAACTGCTTGACTCTTCTGCCCAACTCTTAAACGCGTTCAAAGTTCACAATGATAGGTGGACCTGGTTTTACTCCAGCGTAGGTAAATACTAGTTTTTCGTTACTAAGCTCGCACACGTCTTCATCTGTTAGAGTACCAAAACGACAGGGTAAAAATACACAAAACTCGCCATCTAGATGGGCTATTAGGCGTCTACCGAACTTTGTATTGACTGCTTTTAATTTATCCACTTAGTATTTTTGATCGACGATTAGATCACACAATCTTACGGTCTGCACGGCGTCAACAATATTTACTAGCTGCTGTAACTTGTCCATCTTGATCCACTCTACAAACGCTTATAAATAGACGACCAAGTGGGGCCCCTATATATTCACCCCCTCTCTACCTCGATCAACGTCACGTGGTCTTGCGGTGGTACGAGATGAACAGGGTCAATGACCTCACGGTTTCAAGATCGTGATATATTCCTGTCTCGACTTGTCTTGTTGAACCACCAAACTGGCGCCAGTCATTTAAAAAAAACCATTGCTGGGGGAGGATTGCGACATCACCTATTCCTGTCTCGACACGTCGAGCCTCCAAACTGGCACCGCAGAGTTGCCCGTGATTATTCTTGTCTCGACTTGTCAAAGCGCCAATTTGACGACGGTGAGCAGTCGATTCTTGTAAAACTGCGTAGAATTACCGTTACTCATCAATTCTGCTCACGCACCCACCGAGTGCTGATGTACTCTAATAAACCAGCCAGTTGGGGGTAGGGTTTTCTCGAACTAAGTGCTGGTACACATTTACCTGGTCTAAATTATTATATCAAGCGGTCAACCAATTTTAACTGATGTTTGATTTCGCTCTCGGAAATGCGCATCTGCGAAAAATATCGAGGTTCGAATCCCTGTGGGCACGCCGCCTAAATGTCAGGCTCATCTAATTCTTGGCGGGGGGTGTTGAAATAGAATTCCTGCTGGGTAAGCTGTTGGTATTTCTCCCTCCAGCTAAAAAAGGCTGGAACATTTTCTTAATCATCCCTACCACATTATCTTAATTAATATATATAGACGTTTAGCCATAAAGGGTGCGTGTAACCCGTCTAGTTATGGCAGGGGTGTTGGAATCGAATCTCTGCCGTGTAAACTGCTGGTAGTTCTCCCTCCAGATAAAAAATTCTGGAACATTTTCTTAATCATCCCTACCGCACTATCATTATATATATAAGACGTTTAGTCAGAAAGGGTGCGTGTAATTCATCTTGTTATGACGGGGGGAGGTCATAGGATCGAATCTCCTCTGAAGTGTACTGTCACTAGTTTCCCTCTCCATCGCTCCACTTAAAAGCTGGAACATTTCTACCTTACTCCTCCACCAAAAGTGGTGCATGGCTGATACCTACATCCACGCATGTCGACGGACGAAACCATACAACCAATTTTAGTAGACTTTTGTGGTGGGGGGATAGCGGCCCCTGAGGATTCCGAGGCCCCTGATTGTGCATAATCAGAGCTGTGTCATTACTCTCTACAGTAGCCCCATGGCTTCTTTGGTGCTGACTGACAGTTCACAGCTGACTTCTGACAGTCAACATTTAGGTATATACCTAAATTTTGACTGTCAGAAGTGACAACTGCTAAACACATGTTTTTTGCAGATCATATGGTTCGGCGTAGGGATACATAATTTGGTCTGGTAGCTTTTCAAAGCCGTCATAAGTCAGCTGTGAGCTGTCAGTCAGCACCACAGAAGCTAAAACTGAGGTATAGTTGCAACATCACAGGGAAAAACCCCTTGCCGGGCGAGGGTTGCGACATCATTCATCTGGCACCAAGCACGAACAGGGTCATGATCTCTTGTACTAGCTCACGGTTTCAAGGTCATGATCTATTCCTGTCTTGACTTGTTTTGTCAAGACGCCAAACTGGTGCCAGGTATGAGACATCATGGTTGCGACAGTGCGATGACGTCATCGGGAAAATCCATTGCCACATAGAAGGGGGAAGAGGGAGAGTTTTAAGGGTCAATTACCTCATTTACTAGCTCACGGCTTCAAGGTCACGATCTATTCCTGTCTCAGCTTGTCATGTCGAGCCGCCAAACTGGCGCTTAGGTTGCGATGACGTCACCGGGAAAACCCATTGCCACATAGATGGAGAGAGGGGGGAGGGTTGTGACACCAAAATAGATTCAGGGGCTTGTGAGAGGGAGACATTGCCGGATGCTCACACAATCTACGCTACGCTGCCGTCAGGAGAGGTTCGGGCTACGTGTTCCCTCCCTAGTGAGCGATGCCAACACGCCGTGGGAGGAGCGCCCGATGCCGTGGACTGCAAGTTCTCCCTACCAATAAATAAAATAAACTCCCACACCTGTAAATAAATAAATAAATAAACTCCCACACCAATAAACTCCAACGTCTGTCTCAATCCTACCCAGACATAAAAAACCAATGATCAGACATAAAAAACAAATTAGACAGGAACAAACAAGTGTGGGCAGGAACCAAGTTGGATCGAACAACAAGTTTGGAACCTTGGAAAGGGTCAGGGTTAGGGAATCTAGGGAAGGGGGCAGGCCGTGAAAAGGGGCAGGGGGAGAGCACAGTGAAAAGGCAAACCAAGTCAATCACAGGCAGGCTAAAAATATCAGCCTATCAGCGTCCTGTACTATCTGGCCATACTAGCTACTATGGTGATCGCTACACGCCCATCGCTGTTTAGTGTACTGGAGTTGGTTACTGGACTATCATTAATTTTGTTCTGAATTTTGTTTGAGAGGTTTTTTAAATGCGGGGCGATCCAGAGTTTAATATTAAGTTTGTGGAACTGGTGGAGAGTTTATCCTGTCTTTATGACATCAATAATGATGACTACCATCAAAATCAAATACAGGAAAGAGCTTGGAGCAAGATTGCAAAATATATTGGAGAAGGAGGTAAGAAAAATAACCCTGTGTGTTCCTGTGTCTTAAGGTACATATTTGTCCTGTATATAGCGTGAGTGTTTCTATGTAGGATAATTTTAAGATTGTGTTGATTTGTTAATTTATATGTTGTAACATTTTACGTGGGTAAATTGAATAATTCAATTCAGGTGCTTAAAAGAATAAATGTTTCGAGATCAACTCTTGATTAAAAAAGGGATTTAAAATAATTTGTTAGGCCATGTCCTGAATTCTGTATAGAACAAACAGAAACCAAGAAAAATGAAAATCAAGTTTTCAAGAGGCAGCTCAATTCCGAAGATACATACTAAAAAAGGCCAGATTTGTGGCTGTGATGTGGAAAAACCTTTGTACTGTTTTCCGTGAGCTTGTTAACTCGTGAGGACAATTAACATATGCACATTATGCACATTAATAACACAGCTGCAGTTTCTACAACAGGTCCGTGTTCTTTGGAGTGAATTTGCAATTTTTTATTTTTGCATGTTGTTTGTGATATTATTTTTTATTAGAATCTAAAATCAATGAATTTTTAACAATAAATGCCGAACTGTATATCTTATTTTAAATTAACCATTTATAACTAATTAAAGAACCGCATCGGCCACATCCTCCATCTTCTAAAGTGACAAGCCGCCACTGATTAACTCTCTTCTAAACATGAACAAAACCGAAGTCACTCTGGAATAATAAAATGCCAGCTTTCCGATGACTAGGGTGAAGGTAAAATTATTTAACTATCGGCTGAGGAACTCTCACGACCTCGACCAAACTTTGCGTGAAGCTCTAACAGATGGCAACAGCATCCGGGCCCTGAAAATTGACTGTTTGAACCTTTTCCCACCACTTGTTCAAGCAGCCAATTGGACAGACATAAAAGTCCCTTGCAGTAGTAAGTTAAAACGTTGCTCGTTTCTGTTTGTAGGATGTTTAAATGCGAAAGTCAGAAACTATGGACGGCTACCATATCCACTATCACCAAACAGCCAGAACGATCCATTAAACTACTTTGCTTTGTCTCCAAATTCTGCTGTCATGGACTCTTCCCGGTGATTGTGCATATATAGTCTTATTTAGTATACGTTCTAATATCGTGGTCGCTGAATTGTATCCATTCTTAATGTTATCCATTCAAACATTTCTGAAACAAGCACCACAAATAAAAAGTCTGATTTGTATCCATTCTCATAATATCCACAAAATCCTGAATTGTATCCATTCTAAATTGTTTCCATTCAGGCAGTTTTCAAATAAACGACTTTAACAAAAATCCTGATTAATATCCACCTTAATAATTAAATCAGGATTATATGCATTATATTCACAAAATCCTGAATTGTATCCATTCTGAATGGTCTCCATTCAAACATTTTCTTAAACAAGCACCACAAATAAAAAGTCTGATTTATATCCATTCTCATAATATCCACAAAATCCTGAATTGTATATATTCTGATTTGTATCCATTTAATTGCGATGCCACTTGTCTGATATATGGCAGCAGCAGAGACTCTCCTTAACTCATTCCGTGCTTACTAGAGAGCAGCGCTATGATAATATAAAAAAAGATAAATACTTATTTGTGTGTTTTTTTTTAAGAATTATATAAGAGTAATTTACAAATGATTGATTTTTAAAAATAATTATGATCTAGTTTAAAATAGGTACATGGGGTAGCATTTCCTAAAATAGATTAATATTTTGAATAGTTTGAAAATGTAATAATTTTGGATCCCGAGATTTCATGAAAAATGTGTTGACGCCTGAATGGTTAAGTTTTGTTCGGGTGGCTTCGTTTATAGTATTAAAAATTACAACTATTGCCTATTAAATGCTTTGGTGCCATGTTGTGACATTCTTTCAATATTTATGTTATAGATAATAACGTTCTTATGTGATTGATGAGAGTTTTGTTCATTTGTTTGGATTATATATAATTTATTTTACTATATTAATTTTGCTATAATTGGAGATTTATTTTGCTTCTGTGTGTAGATATAGCAAAAAATATAAAACTTGGCATATGATGACAAAAAAAAAACAAGGAATTCCGCTCTCTTTTTATACCTACTATTATAGAAATAAACTTAAGTCCTTGAATTATAATCTTACTGGTACATAATCACTTTTAACCATAGTCTCAATAATTCCTTTCAAATTGCAAGATTATTTTTATTATTTGACAGTTAAAAGCAAGATTTTTATTTTTTAACACTGACCTCCTTCTCGTTTCACTTCAACTGGATAAATGGTTAGGCATTTCTACTCATAGTAGGTCTAGGATAAATTCACATTGTCTGGACATATAGCTATTGCAGAGAGTGGTAAATATAAAAACTTTTTGGGGTTTTTAATCAAACTTAGCAAAACTAGTACATAAAACGTAGACCTGTGTTCAAGTTGAGTATGATAGCCTATAAATAAAACTTCTTAATCCATCATCAACCCAGGTAGCCCTACATTATAAACTGATGAAATTATCTGTAGATAATAGGATATGACACTTTAACACAAATCTATGAAGATTAAAAGCATACAATTACAAAAACATTTTTTCTTTATTGCCATGCCCTGTGTGATATATAACCTACTTTAATCTTAGCTTTGAATGCGTGATAGTTTTGTGTGTGCAAAAGTTTAATAAAATGGCGTTAAAGTATCTAATTCTGTCAATTTGTCATAAACTCATAATATAGTATTTCAAAGCATGTGCTGGTATGCCAAAGGAAAATAGAGGGGGTGATAGGGTGTCAGTAAAAAACAAGTACCCAGGTTAAAAGTTCAACAGTTTATAGAGTCATTTAAATGTGACTTGCCACATTACTGCAGATCATCTAGTAGTCGTTTTTATTTGAGCTCCGATTTGAATGTGAAAAAATTATGGCATATGTATAACAATAGTGTTGAAACAGACCTAAAAGTCAAAGAATTTTTTTCCGCAATATATTTGTTACTAAATACAATATTGGGTTTGGTAGCCCTGCAACAGATGTCTGTTCAACCTGTTTGAAATATAAAGAATTCATTAAAAGAGCTATCTATGTCTGAGGAAGAAAAAGTGAAAAATATGACTGAACTTCGAGTTCACAAACTAAGAGCTAAATGCTTTTTTGAACTACTGATGGATGACAGTCCTGATGTAATAACCTTTAGTTATGATTGTGAAAAAAACATGCCCTTGCCTAAAATCCCTGACCAAGCATGTTATTATGCTAGACGACTGTACATTTACAATTTCACTGTTGTTCAGGGAAATTCTAAAAGTGACTTTACAAGTGATAACGTATTTGTATACACATGGACTGAACTTGACAGACTAAAAGGATCGAGTGAAATTGCTTCATTTGTGTACCACAAACTGAATAGTACTGATATTGCCCCTCACATTAGTACCATTAGGCTAATAGATTATGGGTTTAGTGGGGGGGGGGGCCAGAGCAAGAAATCTGCAATAATAATCATGTGTCACAAATGGTTGGTTAATGCTCCCTACAATATTAAAACAGTTGAACTTTTTCTTTCCTGTTACGGGACACAGTTTTATCCCACCCAATAGAGTGTTTGGACAAATTGAAAAAGTTGTTAAGAAACAAGCCACTATTTTTAAACCAGATGATTATTTCAGTGTTTTTAACAGTTTAGTACTGTAATTTTAAATCATGAAGTAGTTGACTGGAAAGGAGCAGCTATTGACAATTTTTAAACACCTGGTATATGGCACTTTCAATTAAACAAACCGAAAAGAATTAGAATAAATCGTGGCTCTAACAGGAACATTGTAGTGAAAGGAGAGCCATTCTATAAATATGATGTTTGTGTTCCCTCAGTCTATAAATCTGATGTTTGTGTTGCCAAGTCAATTTTCAAAAGAAACAAAAACATCCACACTGTAAACCTCAGAAGTCTGGTGAAGGTGTCACCATGAAAGAAGCTAAATTGAAAGATGTTGATTGTTTGTTAGGGAAACACTTTGGTAAGGAATGGCGACAAGTTCCTCATCTGGAGTTTTACAAAAATGTTATTGAAACAAGGATTATTAATAATGATAGTGAAGAAATTGAGGATGATGTATTGTGTGATTAAAAAAAGAAGACAATGAACTTAGAATTTAAATATTAATATTAAAACAGTAATTAATTTTGTGAGGAATGTTAATTTTACTGCTTGTTTTTCTTTTTTAATACTTAATTATGTCAGCTTTGTATGTAATAAAATAATATCATTAAATAACAATGTTCTGTACTGTATTACATTTTTATTTTACTTCCTAAAATTTAATATTAGGTTCAAAAGTGGACAATTCCATTTTAAGAAGCAAAACCAGACATTTCCAAACTTTGATCTATTTTTTTCTCAGCTAAACATATTTTATGTTATTTTTTTATTGTTAAATAAAATAAAAAATAAAAAAGTCGGTGTTTAATTTTAGAAAATAAGGTTGTAACAAGTTTTTTTCAGATTTCTACAGTTTGATTGAAAGTGGAAATGTTCGGTTTTACTTTTGACCTACTCGTTTTACATGTACAAAATCAAACACACCAAAAGCTGTAGAAATTAGAAAACGTTCTTGCCACTTTTCCTTCGCGTCATTCATTTCAGTCACAGTTGTTGGAAATTGGATGCACTGATCTTCCTCCAACACTTTGGCAAGATCAGAGTCTGTAAGACTGTAATTCAATGGATTGCAAAGTCCTTAGCCATTGCTCTGAAAGCCTACATCCTTTAAGTAATGGAGAAATATAATTTTAAATTTTGAGATCAGAACCCTATCTCATGATTTGTTACTTTCTGTCAGGAAGTTGGTGCATAAAAAATATCAACACTTCCCATTTCAAAACCTAAGTATCTTGTATATACTGTTAATGCACTTCTTTGTGCATGGTATTGTTCCACACCATACATTTGCATGAAAGCAGCCATTTCTCAAAAGTACAGATGTTCAAGTACTCTGTTCACCTACTATAAAAATCATTAATTATTTACTTATAGCAGCAAATATTAAATATTTTTATTAACTCTGGTAAATAAATGCTTGGGAAAGTTAAGTAATGATTAGAAAAAGAATTCAACGTTTGAGGTAAATTACTTACTTAGCACTTCTATTTTTTAGTACATCGTACTATTCATTGGGGTTGTATGCATATATACTGATTACACTAATGTGTTAAGAATGAGGAAAGTTAGGGGAAGTGTACCTGTAGTTGTGTGGAGAGAGAGCGAAAATCCATTTAGGAAAAAGCACCTTCAGTAACTGACTGAGATTTGAACCTCGATCTCCCTATCATTGGCAGTCTAATCTATTATGTTATGCTTTAGTTTAGACCATGCGGCCACAGGTTACTTTTTATTAACTTGAAACATTGTGTGAAAACATTCCTATTTATCATGATTAGGGCCCAGATTTTGATTACATTAAAATTGCCAAAAAATGACCTAAAAAGTTTGATTGAAATTCCATATGATGTATTTATTACAAGAGTTATGATTTACATTTCACATGTAAGCAAAAATATCTCTCCTGGTCTGTCCATTTTCAGTTTTTCCTCTGTGTGGACTCATCTGGAATAGAGTGACCCATATATTTTACCAGGAAATCCTTTAGTTTAACATTGCTCATTTTTCAAATAGGAATGTTCGCAGATACCAGAGTGTCACACAAATCTATATAAAATGTTGAAGATTTTTCTTGATTCATGAATGCATTTTGTGCAAGTAGTAATTGAGAGGTTTTCTTTTTATCGATATTCTGGATACCATGAACATGTTTGTTGCAACTGATATGTTGTTGAATGGTTAAATCTTTTATCTGATGTCAGCCACTTTCACTTCAAATATCTTATAGAAAAGTATTTCACTCTCCGTAGAAAAAATATACTCTCCGAATTCAATAATAATTTGCCTCAAATGACTCGCTTTAGATGGTTTGGTTTAAAGCATTCCAAATACACATAAAATGATTGCAATTGAATAAATACAACGTACACTTTATAAATGAAAATTATGCATTTAGAATCTTTTGACAGCTAAAATCATGTTTTCTACTTAACATTGGAATACAAATACCTGCTTTAAAAGCGATAGCTCCCCCATCCCCCTGCAGCCCTTTCCAGACATGGTAGAATGACTCACCTGGAATGTAAAGACTGTACAAAGTTCATTTGAACTCTAAAAATTCTCCCCTCCCCCTGCAACCCTTTCCAACTTAGGTGTAGTGAAGGACTCACCAGGAATATGGATTTAAGCATGCAGGTAAAGGGCACAAAGTTTATTTGGACTCATAAAATATCTGATGTTTGAATACTCATGTTTTATCAAAGCACCGATAATTCATATATATAACCTTTTTAAAGTCATTTTCAAACAATTTTAAATTTTATTTCCAAAAAAATGCTTAAAAATGGCTAATTAAACAAAAAAAAGCAAGAAAAATGACCTATAAAATATGCATTTCTACAACTAGGGGATCATGGAAAGAGTTTATGTACAACTAATGGACCAAAAAAAATCAAAATCTGGGCCCTGATCCTGATCATGATCATACCAAGAAAGCAGGGGGGTTCAAGCACCCCCTTATGCTTGAAAATATTATTAATATTAATTGTATTCTTCATTAATGTCTAGGCTAGTAGCTTATTGGAGTTTTATAAAATGTATTACACTTTAAACCCCAATTATGTTTATCATAGATTTTTTAAAAACTTAAAATAAATAAATGTGGGCACTTTATTGCAGACTGTCATGTGCTGAAGTATCAAATTGCTGATCATAAGAGGAATAATTCACTATATCCGCCAGAAAACTATAGGATAGAAATTGATTTGTATGAAAATACCCTAGAATCAAAATGTGCAGTAATTTGACATAAAATGAGAAAATGCCTATCTGAAACGGATCTTACAAAAGTTACTAGACCTACTTTCATCTATTAATACACCAAATAAGATAATCTGTAGGTGCCAGGTTTGATAAATATGATCAATACTGACAAAATGTTAATTATTTATTTACATTTTAATCAATTTTTTTTTTCCTTAAGTGTCTAAATCTTTCTTTGTACCATGATTACATTATTGTAATGGTTGCCAATTCATTTGATTCTGGTTTTGTTTTAGAATTCTTCAGGTGGGGTGGTGAAATGTGTAATGCAATTCTCAATAAGAGGGGGGGAAAGGGTGGTAGAACTAAATGAAAAGCTTCTATTATTTGAAAATTATATTTTTATTTAAAACAAAGAAAAACTATAAATTAATCATTAATGGACATAATCTTAAATGTTCTTAGCTCATGTATGTAATGACAGCAGGATATCTTGGAATGGCTTAGCTATCCGCTTTCTAAAATTACAAAAAACTGGCAAGAGAGACAAAAATCACACCACATTTGTATACACTCGATAACAAATATTTTTTAATAATATATAATACATAATATTAAATAACAAAACTTTAATTTCTATTAAAGCTTTTGATTTAAAAAAAAACTATAAAACATTTAAAATCAAATAAAAAATAACCTAGTTAAACCAAATGTTTAAAAATGGAATGTTTGAAGTAATTCCCAGGTTATAGGACTAGTTAGAATTTGTTTTGATTGGCACACTTTATATTAGCTCTAAAATATTTATTTCCAGAAATACAAATTCACTAAATGATCTGCACAAATACATACTTCTTTAAATACATAAGAGCAAAATACAATATTAAAATAGATTTATAGCAATTGATAATCCTCTTTTTAAATTACACTATTACTCAGTTTCTTATATTATTAATATTTTATATTTGAGCAAAATTATTAACTCAAATTAAATTTGATGACCACATTGGTAAATGTGTTTGTAAATGAGGCAAACCCTTCTGACTCCAAAGTTGGCCCATTTTAGTTAAGAGTCAGTTCATTAGTACTCCTTCAAACAATACCTTATCCCAAAATACAGTAAACTCTAATTTCCAACACCCAATTAGAAAACCATTCATAATGGTTTTAAAATCACATGTATCTACACAAAACACACATACCAAATCAAGCCGGTCCCTTGCGGGGTATGCAAAAGTCTGCATATAGCTCAAAAAACAACAACTCCATACTGGATTCATCCTCACTAACTTTCTCCACACTTCTCTTTCCTTGCAAACTCCCTTCACTTCAACAACATTCATACACCAAGTCATGCATGCTCTTTTATTCCTAGTTTAATATTTCAAAAAATTAGTGTAGATATTAACAAATATCCACTTGATAAAAATTAATATGAAGTCATTTTGACACTCAACCCTTATCTTTTACTTTCTACTAGATTTTTCAAAAATCTTTTTAAACTATAAGAGTTTTAAATTTTAGTGAACTTGTAATTTAGAAACAATGTGATTTAGAATTCATGCCATCACTTGTTTATCTACATTGTTATTATAGCTTTACTTTTTCCAAGAGCGGTGTCTTCAATAAAGTACATACAGAAATAGGAAACTGGCTAAACTAATATTTCAGCAATGAATTACATTTTTTTTATACATACCAATATATTCATCACAGATTTATTTTATTATTCAAAGAATATCATCTCCACCAATTCAGATATTTATATTTATTTGGTGTTTTACTTTTCTTTCCAGGCACCTAAATAAACTGCCCAGATTATAGCTACCTGGGACCTCATGATTATAGTGGAGTCCAAACCACTTAAAGCTTGCATGCAAACTTGACTAAAAATTTAAACCACAAAAGGAGTATTAAGTGTAATTTGCCTCAACCAAGTTGCCCAAGGGGTAATAGGGCTGTGTGAATATTTGGGGGAAAAGCTTAGATTATGTAAAAAAACAATGAGTATTTTCAAGTATCAGTGTAGAGTATTATGAAATTCAATCAAGTGCTAATGTCTTTTTAGATCATTATTCCAGGCAATAAAGAAAATATGAGTTATTAGCGCCTAGGAATGCACTAAAAGTGAAAGCTGAACCACGCCTATTCCACCTGCTTTTGCACCCGAAGAAGACTAGATATTTAACAACACCGGTATTTGAACCAATATCTCCGAGAGATGGTTGGTCCACAGAAAAATTATGTCTCAACATTATTACACATGATCTAGACCCACAAACAAGTTAATTATTCACCTTTTATGTTTATTAATCTTATAATTTCAAATAAACTCTTTTACTGTCTTTAAAAATAGGTTTAAAAACTTGAATGCCATCACAACCTTAATGAGTTTCACATTATTTTAGACATTGAAAAGACCTAGGATATATGGACCACTTATAATCTTCCTGCCTTGACCCAGCCGGGGTTGGAACCATGCACTCAGGAGAGGACTTTTTAAATTGTCAATTCATTTAATAAATGTCTAGGTCTGTTCATTTTGCAGATTTAAAAGTTTCATAAATCAATTCAAAAATATTAGTAATTATAAAATTAGTATTCACACATCCCTAAAATGTACATCACTAAAAACCCGCCTCGGTGGCGTAGTTAGCTAACGCGCTAGTCGTGTTGGGCTCGACCGCCGAGGACGGGGAGATCGAGGTTCGAATCTCGGTCGGGTGAACTGGGGGTGGTTTTTCCTAAATGGTTTTCCACTCTCCCTCCACGCAAATGCGGGTTCACTTCCTCTAAATTCAACCCTCCCAATTCCTAATCCATTAGAGTAATTAGTATTTAAAGCGTATAACCCGAACGGGTAGTAAGACGCGGTGCTAAATATTATTATAATATATACATCACTAAACTTAAAGTACAACAATAATAGTTTTAAATATATTAACAAATATAAGAACACTAAAATAAGTTTTTACAAATGAAAGTAGGCCTACCAATAATACAGTATTTTAAAATAAGTACACAATAACCAGCACTTGTGGGCATGTAGTATAAGGCAATATATTGCATTGCTGGTGATGAGGTTGAGGTTAAAATCATGGCCAGAAGCACTAGGGGTGATTTACATAAGTAATTTATTACTGTTGTTTTCCCATCCCTCTCTATGCTAATGTAGGTGCACTTCATCTTAAAAAGTATTCAGCCCTATTCCTTAAAATAAATCATCAATAGCCATGGCGTTAAAATGTAATAATTTAAATAAGAAAGTACGGTACAAAATACTTGTCATAGTAGTTATGTACACTTGGTGATGATTATATTTATTATATTTATTAAATATTAAATTCAAGAACGAGCGAATGATGAAAACATTTACAATGTGAATCAATGTTTGTAAAATAAATGTGCCATTTAAATAAAATTTTCAGAGAGACAAAACTGGGCTTGAAACTTCTTAAGGAATAAATTATAAAACTTTAACAATGCATGTTTTTTTGGGAAAATCACATTCATGGAAGGGGCCTGTAAAGCTTTAAAGACTTTTGACTTTGCTTAGAATATTTTTCAGCTTTACTATTACTTTGAAAAACAGTCTGGCCTCAAAAGTTGTGAAGCTCTGCCAAAAAAAATTAACAGTTAAAAGTAAAAGTGTATTTTCAATTATTAATCATTATGTGCCTTTATTTAAATTGCAATTAATTTTTGTCAAAAATATGTAAAAACTTAAATACACATTGTAATAAATAATAATTTATTAACTATAACCAAATCTTTAAAACAATTTTAATTAATAAATTGTGTGCATTAGATGTGATGTCTAAAATTATAAAAAATACTAACATCATACATATTTTTTCTAAACACAAACAAAAACTAATATTTAAACTTTAATTCCGTTTTGGAAACGTTTCATCTGTTCGATTCAGCTTCGCCTCAAATCAAAAAAGTGTACAATACAAAATCTTAATTTATTGAAGGAAAAATAAAAACATGAAAAGACTACAAGATACTAAAAACAGTTTACAAGGATAAACAAAACTTGGTTTGCACAACAATTAAACAATATTTACAATAGGGCAGATACAATTACCAAGCAGGCATAAACATTTCTCTAAGTTTATTATTCTTACAGGATTAGAGATAAAATAATATCAAGAAATAATGACATTTTTGGAAATGAAATAGTGTTAGTATATGTTCATAAATTATCTTGAATAATTTAAAATGTAAAGAGAAAATTATTGCACAACACAAATTTAAAATATGCACATATAAACAAGAATATAATTAAATGGCTCTAATTAATTTTAAGTGAAAGTTGAAAGATTGCAAAACTATATTTTATACAAGGAAGGAGGTATAAGAAAGAAAAAAAGAAAACAATAGGTTGGACAAACAGAATATGGTTTTGATAGCAAAAAAAAGGGGCACAGTGTCCACTTAACGCTGCTGCCACTGGACTAAGTGGTTGCCTCTTAAAGAAAATTGGACTCCCTACCTAATCTCTCATATTACTTAATTTCTATTTGAGATATTTCATATAGTGTGAAATGTGCAAAAACATATTTCTAAAAGAGGTAACCAAAAACACTAGAATTATAAGACTGTTTTTTAGACATACATGAAAAATCAAATAACCAATATCAACAATGAAAAAGAAAACAAGATAACCAATATCAACAATGAAACGTAAGAAAACAAGATAACCAATATCAACAATGAAGTAAGTAAACAAGATAACCAATATCAACAATGAAAAAGAAAACAATATAACCAATATCAACAATGAAATGTAAGAAAACAAGATAAACAATATCAACAGTGAAAAAGAAAACAAGATAACCAATGTCAACAATGAAACGTAAGAAAACAGAAAGAACCATGAGATTTGTTTATAAAGTTTTAAAAACATTATTTAGGTTAGTAATTAAAAAAATACAGTTTTGTAATAATATAGGATTATTCACACACACACACCACACAGGGAAAAAGTAGTCAAACTCTGAAAATAAACTTAAGGGGGAGCTCAGGATAGCAATCAGTTTACAAATAATCTCGTTTTGATTAAATGTCAAATATTTCTGAAGCTGTAAGCCAAACAGAAACTATGAAAAAATTTGTCTTAGTTAAAACAATTGCCCTTGTATATAACCTATTTTCAATGGATTTGAAAAATTAAATCTGAAAATGATAATCAAAACTCAAACCTTTGATTTACAATCCTAACGCTCCCTACCTCTTTGCCCTGCTAGTAAAACATACAGCAGGAGTTCCTTTGAGTTGTCATGGGTATGATTAGGGATGTGGAAAAAGTATCGATACCTTACCAGGGTGTCTAATGAGTTGGAGAAACAAAAATTAGTGACTTTTTGGTGACCTTCTTTTTACCACAAAATTCCTTCGGTAAACAGTCAAACATTATATTGTAAATACGCCCGAGATATTATAATAACAAACACAATAATTATTATACCATCAAGAAAACTTACTTGTAATTAATGATGTTTGAAGCTCACGAAAGCTGAATTCTCTCAAAAAACATTAAAAAACTAGGATTGTTTAAATTTGTCACTTAATATTTACAGTTTACACATCAAATCATACAATTTTGGTTTTACATCTGCTTCAGTCATTTCTTCTCCAAATCTATTTCAGTTTGAAGTGCTGAAGCCTCTTCTTCAGCCAGTTGCAGAAGCTTTCTTTTCTTTCCTTCTAAATTCTTTACTGTTTCCATTGTTGGTTTTGCTGTGTTGGCTTTTTCACTTTCTTTCTTCTTAATTTCTTCAATTGCTTCCCTCCTTTTTAGACTTGTTAGCCTTGATGCATGCAACATACCACTTGTAAAATCCACATTCTTTAAGCCGCATACTGACTGACTGAACTGCTGACTAAATGCTGCGTTGGGAGTTTAAAGAACAACCTTTCATATTTTCAACCAAACACTCCATGTTTACTTAAAAAACTCTTGACTGCATTGTTTCCATGGAACATTGTAAATATCATTTTGCAAAATGACAACAATACCCTGCAAGCTTTTGCATTAATAAAGATGTTGAAGAGAAAATAATCTAGTCTGGTTTCATTGAAATCAAATGTCTTTAGCTCTTCTTCAACAGCAGGCTGCTCACAGATTTCAAGGTAGTTTTTAATTATCTGTTCAGGTTAAATGTTTGCAATGTGGTTGTTTGAAGTGAGCTGTTCAAGTGCTGTACTCTGAGAGTGCCACTAGTCATTACTGCTGGTGAAAGGCATGAAGCACCTTTCACCATACACTTTTGTAATGGATACCTAGGCCCCGTCAGTCTCTGTAACATTTCCACTAGGAAGTGTCTGCAATATTTTTTTTTAAAGTTGTACATCAAGTTCTTTCACATTTTTTACAAAATTTCTTTGTACCAAAACCTATGTCAACATCAAAAAGCTCATTAGTTTTTCCTTTTTGACATCAATTGCCAAGAGCTGTCCCAAGTTTTTCACATTTCTTATAACCTTTCTCTTAAGGACGCACGCAGCAATGCTTTGTGCCATTGAATACAGCTCAGCATGTACAAAGGGCAACAGTGGTTCACTTTGAAATATTGTAAGGTATGGTTCCACTTCTGATACTGACGGCAAGAAACAGAGTTTTGCTTCAAGAAGGATGTCTTTCAGGAAGTCTTGTACAACACCAACATTCTTTGTTTCAGGTGGTTTGGAACACACAAAGGCCACATATTTCTTAAAATGAGGTAATCATTTTAAGTGGGAAGAGGTCTGATCCACTTGAGAGGGTGTAATCAGCTCTTCGAGATGGAAAATCTTTAAACATATAATACAACAAAGAAAATTATTAACTTGCCATTCACATTTATTATGAGCTGTCTTATAGCCCACGAACTGTATTAAGAGGCCATGTTCCAACATCAATAGGTTTTGTCTTCTGGGTTATCTAAATTTGTTTTCATCGTGTGATTGAAGTCCTTAAGGAATTTTAAATGTACACTCTGTCTATCAACAGCAATTTGTAGAGCATTCTTTAAAGGCAGTCTTAAATCAGACATCCCTTAGGTCATCTGCAGTAGAGTGCCCTAAAAACACAGAGTTCAAGTATCGGGTCGAAACCACATTTAAACTTGAGTTCCAATAACGGACAATGATGTCTATTTGTACTTTCTGTGCAATTCGATTGAGGTTTTTGTCAAGTGTAACTTAAAAAATTCAGACTTCTTTAAATCCACTGAGAGCTTTTCTTGACAGAAGGAGTCAAGACCAAAGTTTTCAAATAACCAAGTTTGTCTTTCTGCATTTTAAACTTCTGGGCTATTACACTGTCAGAAAACATGATTGAGAAAAAATCACTGGAAGAACATGAACCTCTGTCAGATGTATGAGTCATAATCTTATTTATGGACCAAAGAATTTCTGCTTTCAAGGTACTACCATCAACACAAAATTTACTTAAAGGTCCTCCGAAAGATGAGCAAGATGAAACAACCCATGCAGACAAATATGAAACAAAAGATAGGCTACATCATTTTCAGAAGTAGGCCTATTTGTGGAAGTTAACAATTCTTCTGCCGGATTTGGCTGTTTACATCCAACATTTTCCGCAGTTACAAAGCTAAGCGTTTTTTGCTTACCTTGGAGTATGGCATAGGTTAGATCCAAATGCCTCTTTCCTTTTCCATGAATTTTCACTCCATTCAACCCACTGTGGCTCATATCAAATTTTGATTTACAAAATGTACAATAAGCCTTAGACTGGTCGCCTTAAACTGGCAAAACCACTTGGGAGTATTTATTTTCTTTGTCAGTTAGTCAAATTCTTTGAATGAACATTTACCAGGCATCTTTTTACACCTTAAACTTGAACTACAAAATCTTTGAATGTCTGAAAAAAATTATGGATTTTTTTTTGCAACACAACAATTAAAAAATAATTTAATATTGTATGTGTCCATAGTATGGGAAAAATCGTTAAAAAAATCAGCATATTTGGAATAAAATTAACTTAGGTCCTTGGCGACTGTCAATATAGACTACTGTAAACAAATATGGCAACAGGCATTTTGATTTATTTCGTAGCACTACAAAACTGAATTCAGTCAAAGATGAAATATTTACAATAGCATTTGTTTTTATTTAAAACCCACCATATTTTACTGCTGAAATTATAAACATTTTACAGCTCCTTTAAATTTCACAGTCAGATCACTGAAAGCTTGAAAAATGATGATAAATTGCCGTTGACATCTTGATCCACAATAAAGATGAATGCACGGTTTGTGCAGAAAATTTACTGGTATTTTCCCGTTTCATCTACAAAACCTGCATTCCAATTCATTCACTCGCTACCCATTATTTTTCGACATACACAAGGCATAATGCACTTACAAACTTGAAACTAGATGACGAACGTTAGCCTTGTCCTTGGTATCATGGTAAAAAACAATCTGGCAACTTGCGGCTAGCGCATAGCATCATGGGTAGTAGGTGACGCGTTCACATTGTTATGATGAGCGGGAAATTCAAACAAAAATATTTTCATGACTTTATGACCAAAATATTGATAATTCCTAACTTTTCAGGGACTTTCGTGACCTTTTTGCAATTAGTAACTTTTCGTGACTTTTGGACCCAGTAGACACCTTGTTTACTAATATCTATATATTCCTTTTGATAGTAATATATTTTTACTTGATATTTTTATCTGATACTTTTACTGATATGAGAACTCACACATTCCGTTATCAGTATTGAAAGAAACAACTTTTTTGTTTATCTTCACTCCTGCTCATGCTCATACTAGGGTGGACTGTATAGGAAGAACAAATGACACTATTTATCAATTCTGACTCATTTTCTGCTTTTTGCATGACAAGCAAGAAGCAACTCTAGCATTCAATCTCTTTTAGCTCATCATAATTCATAGGTGTTCTTTCATCTTTGTTTATTAACACAACCTGATGCTTGACAGGGCAAGTGGTGACCAGTCTACTACCCCTCCCTTTATCAATGAGCATTTTTCCAGATTAAAATTTCAATACCGATACCTTACTGTTATAGATACTTTTCTTTCACTAAGCCAAAGGTTGCAGTTTCAAATATGGTGCTAAGGTCAAGAAGGGTATTGGAAATAGGCAAAAGGAGGAGCAATGGATAGAGGCGGGATCAGCAAGACAATAAATCTCACTTTTTAAGACAGTTAAGAATCAACTTTAATATAGTGCTATTGATAACCATATTGCACTTGTGTTTTTAGCTGTGAACTTTGAGGCCTACAGTTTTATAGTAAGTTTGTAGACCTTGCACTTCTATTATCTTTTCAGTGTTTAATTTCATATAGCACTTATGTTAATGATGACATGTTTTATGACTAGTCCCCTTTCCTGGCAGATACACTCTTGAGTGATCAGGTTTGTCAACTAAAAATGATACTAATTCGTGCAATGTGATCTAAATCGCTTGATCAAATCATCATTATTGGTAATGTTATTTCTTAATGAAAACAAGAAAGAGGGCACAAAGGGTTGATTCAAATAACACAAAGAAGACAAGGCAACGACTACTCACTATAAACAATGGGAATCTTCAAATAAAACCACATTATTCTGTGATCCATATGATTTATATGCTATTCCCTAGTTAGAAAGTTATTTTACCTTTTATTTTCAACTAGTGATACACATGAGTTATGCCAAGTGTTAGGATAATCTATTGCAAAATAAAATTCTCAAAATGTTTATTTCAAGAAATGAAATCCCAAATGAAACACAGTTGATAAGTTTTTGCCCGATTATTTATTAGCCTCTATATCATTATGAAACATGAATTCATTCATAAAACATTCAAACGTTCTAAAATGTTTAAAAAGTATTTAGGATTTTATAATGCAGGAGTGTAAAACTCGCATGCCGCATGCAACCCTATCTATGTATTTGTGCGGCCCATAAGCCTAATGATGAACCATCATGCAATGCAAACCTATTCTTTTTATAAACATCAAAGCAATACAACATTAGGGAATGTGATATTTGGGAAATTCTAGCACATGAGGTTAATGTACATACACCTTCGACATGGATCACTTCCCAAAAATAGTTAAATATGTACACCAAATAATTATGTGCAATGTTTGGCAGCACATATCTATGTTAATCGTTGTTTGCACATAAAATGGAACCAAGCACTCGAACAATCTAGACTTATGGGCACACATTTGTCAACAAGTATTAAAGTTACTTCGGTAGATGATTTAAGTTGTAAGATACACAGTTGGAAAACAGATTTTTTAAAGTGTGGCTCCCTTGGTATTTTTAGTTTTTAATGTAGCCCTAATGATCAAAGGAGCCTGACAAGCCTACTATAATGTATGAGTATAGAACTTTAGAGCCGTACCAATGTCAATCGCTGATCATGGGACATCAGTTAAGCTGATAATCAGCATTGTCAACCCGACTATCTTAGGAGAAGTCTGATGGTGACGTGACAGTTTTAAGCTGGGTGACAGACAACACGGTCCTTTGTAATATCGCTTGGCGACAGGCAAGGGATTTGAAAGTGGAAAGGAGAAGGGGATCTAGAGGTTGTTTACTGGTTAGGGGGGGAAAAAATATGTTTAAAAGCACAGTCTGTGGCGACTTACACTTGGTGGCTTGCTGATGAGGGAGAGATATAGAGGGTAGATTTCAAGCGCCATACTTTTTGAGCAACAGGCAATAGAAAGAGAAAGTGTGAAAGAATGAAAGGGTAGATTTAAAGAGTGACAAAACAAACAAACAAAAATTCAACATTAATTCGTGCTGCTTAAATAATTTTTTCCCCTTAGTTCATTTTTTTTAATAATTGTTAACTAATAACTAAATCTACTGTATATTTTCAATTCTAATATACACCTATATTTTTCAGTACCATCAACAGAAAAAAAGCAAAAGAAATATCTTATATCTAAGAAATATTTTTATTACAGAATTTAATTTACTAACAACACAATACAGGCAGTACCTTATTTATCGGTAGGTGGTATCACTTACTTCTTAAACATTATCAGTCTGATTCTTCTGAGTCGTCGATATCTGCAACTGAATCAATACCAGAGTCGTCAATATCTGCATCTGAATAAATATCAGACTCATCGATATCTGCATCTGAATCAATATCAGAGTCGTCAATATCTGCATCTGAATCAATATCAGATTCGTCGATATCTGCATCTGAATCAATATCAGAGTCGTCGATATCTGCATCTGAATCAATATCAGAGTCTGATTCTACTGAGCCGTATATATCGCCATTCTCCCTTGATACCTTGTCTTCTGAACCATCGAGAATGTTGGTGATGCAACATTTTTTTAAATGAATGCTGGCGCTTTCTTAATTTTTCCAGAAGGTGTCAGCAGAAGGTTGTCAGTCAACAGCCAGGATTCATATTACTTTCTCAAGTAATCCTTAAATGGTCAAACATAGAGATGGGGCTTCTGCGCGAAAACAAAAGTATGGTGCCATGTGCAAAGCGCAGGAAAAATTGAAACGAACTGCGATTCTAAGATGCCATCGATTCTAAAACGCACCCCGTTTTCATAGATATTTAAATTGCATAAAAAGTGTGTCTTAGAATCGAAGTTATACAATAATAACTTTGAATTATTTATTTAGTAATTTATCCCTATTATTTGGTTTAAGTATTTTATTTAAAATATAAATAGTAATAACAGTTAGCTATTCTTCGTGGAAAAGATGAAAACAAACATAATCTCAGCCTTTGAATAATTTTAACTGTTCTATTTTTGAGATAATTAAATAAACCAAACAATCAGCAAAATATGATCGGCAAAAGGGCTGATTGGCCCAGCCCTACTTTACGTTTGTATGTTCTGGAATGTTCCAGAAACTTTTTTTTTTAACATTCTAAAACTTTCAGGAAGGTTCTACTAAAATTAAACAATTGATTTCAGAGAAAACCATGACCTCTTTATCCAATGACAGCAGTGTAAAGTGTGGACTTATTTCCCTCCTTTCACTGAGTTTTTTTATTTGTTATCCTTTTACCTATTCCTACTATGTGAAAAAGACTCAGCCTCAAGTATGAAGAGAAGTTTACTTTGCATGAAAAATGTATATGTAAGAAATTAGTGCCAAGAATAAAAAAAAAAAATAGTTAAAATTCAATCAGTAAAATTGATAGTAGGAATTAGTACGTCATATCTCTAGTTGTCTATATGTAGTGTTATATTCTCTGGCAAGTGTGAATACCTTGTCAAACCTCAAATAGCCACTATTTTTTACATTATTTCAATAGTTAAAACAGTTAAAATATTGATTAAAGTTAAACTAAAAGTCCCTGTTCAGAGTAAAACAATTCCGTGATCCCGCTCCAGCCTGCGCCGAGCCTTGAGAGGGACCAGTCCCATCATGTCCGAAGGTGTAGGAAGCCCCACGTTGCTACCGGCAGTCTGCTGGTAAAACACCTGGGACTGCCCACATTGGTATCCGTATACAGTGCTGTCCTCACACCTGAAACAGACCAGTCGATTCTCAGCCAAGGATGCTCCACAATTTTTTTTTTTACATTGCACCTTACTACCTGTTTAAATTATCCACATCTTTACAAGTGGAGTAGGGACTCAGGAGTATAATTTTAATTTTAAGAAAATGTACCTGTATTTGTGTGGAGGGAGTGGAACAACCATTTAAAAAATGCACGCTCAGCATACCCACCTGTCCGGGATTCGCAGCCCAATCTTGTCACTGGCAATTCAGTCTATTGCAAGAGTGACTTCTTGGACCATTCATTCATCATTGCAAGTTATTTGTTTTGTTTTTAATTTATGTGATGACTTTTTAATAAAATAATTATTTTCACTTTTTGAAGTGCATAATATTATACATGTTGGGAGCTAACAGCATGTGAACAGAGAGTACACTTAAAATTAAGAATGTGCAGCTACAGAAATGCATAGTTGAAACTAGAAATAGTTGCAGCCAGAACGGCCACCTAGCTTACATTCATTAGTCTTGAAACAATGGCTTTTGTACTGATCATGTAAATTCTTCATTCGTTAGGGATGAGGAATGTTATACTTTTACATGTTCCTATCTTATGTGTATTATCATTCTTTACAATTTTCCATTTTCTCCCTTTTGTGTGTTTTTTTTGTTTCCTCTTTTAGGAAGTTAGTTGCGCTTTCACACTACTCCCTGATGAGTTTCGAATAGAATGAAACCAGTCGGGGGATTGGGCGGTGATGATCGATTTTCTTTAAGAGGCAACCGTTACCTCTTTGTCAATGGCAGCAATGTAAAGTGTGAACTGTGTTCTTCTTTTCATTGTAAAAGCCATTTCGTGTTGCTCCCTTTTATGTGTTTCTCCCAGGTTTCCTATTACCTTCTTCCAATATAATGCAATTACCTCATAAAGCGAAAAGAGGTTTTCCTTATAGAAACATAATATATATTTTGTCTTAAAATGATAAATTAAGTTACTATCGCAAAATGTAATTTAATTAGACTATGTTAGATTTTTTTTTGCGAACACTAATTTGTGATGGAAATAACAACAGAAAATGAAAAAGATAAACATAAATGTGTGTTTTAACTTCTAAACTTTTTTTTTGTCGACCCCTCATAATTGTTGAAGCCAGAATTTTACTTTTGAAGTGAAAAAATAATCGAGGCAAAGTCGAAGTTTTCGAAGCTTTGCAAACTCCTAAAATAAATCAAGTGTGATTAACACACTTGTAATAAAGTCAAGAACTTTTTGTAATTTAAAAAGATGATGTACTTATAAATGCTCTATTCAGGGATTTATTAAATGATTCCATCAAAGCATTCTAAATGTCTAGATCCAGTGTGGGCAGCCTGTCACAATCGCCACAAGTGGCGAATTGGCCATAAAAGTGTGGCAAATTTGACTTTTCCAGCTTTCATAGTAGAATAAACATTTTCCTGGTGTGTGTGCTGGTTGTAACTTGATATTTCCTGCACATCATTGGAAGCATTCTGCTTACAGAATGAGTCATTGACACAACACTGCCAACAAATACCCCCCTCCACTCCCTTTCCCAACACTTTGTTTCATCTCTGCCTTCAGCTAAGAGGATTGTTTAGTTTCGCATTAAACAGGGTGTCCAGCCAAATTATATCTTTAAATTCCCTGACTTTTCCAGGTTTTCCAGATCCAATTAATTTTTTTCCAGACCACTATATATCAATATTAAGTATATTAGGAAAATATTTTTTTTAAGATCACAGATTAATATAGTTTTTTTTCTAGATATATACACATTCTGAAGTGTCACTCAATAAGGGGACCAAGCGATTTCTGCCTCCGGGGAAATGGACTATTTTAAGTTAAAAATAGATTTCAGTAAAATCGTATTGAGCCATTAAGAGATTGCCTCAAGCAAGAACGATTTAAAATAGTTGTGAGACACAGTCATTCTTAGTTCCTTATACTTAAAATGTAGGCCTAATCAATTTTTGCGCATGTGAATTTAACCATGACTCAACTTTGGCTAAAGACATGTGGCAGAAGGGTGGAATGACACAAAGCTCACTTGTTGACCTTGAGAAGTGATATTGTTTGCTCAACAGGAACAATGGTGTGAAAGTGATTCCAGGTGGGTATTAACTGGAAGAAAAGTGTTATTTTGACTTCTGTGATCAAAATATGAGGTTTTTTTATAGACAAAATGTAAAAATTTCAGAAATTTAACAAAATTCCCTGACTTTTCCATGACTTTTCCCTGACCAAGCAAATTCCGTTTTCCAGGTTTTCCAGGTCGCTGGACATCCTGTTAAATTGTCTTACAGTTTCAATCTGAAAAATTGTCATTATTTGTGTCTTGTAGCTGAATTGTTAAAATGTACCTGTTTTGAATAAACTTGTTCAAACAGTTTGTGTTATTTTAAGTGTTTGGTTGATCAACCTAATTTTTTAATTTGTACATGGTGTGGCGATTTCACTTCTCATTCGCCACACATGGGGCTATATTGAAAAAGAGGTTGCCCACCTCTGGTCTAGATGTCTTATAAATATGTTCCGATAATTTATGAGGATACTATTTTATCAGAACAGTGCTACAAACGTCAGTGAGTGAGAAGCGACTACTAACCTGACAACTATCTCTGTGAGGCCAGCATTGCGCTGGAAATCGTTGTGTAGGCAGCTGACAACCTGCAGCTCCGTATTGTCCCATGTACCTCCTCTCTGCAGCATGTCCCAACAAGGGTCCAGGCACAAGAAACTGTAGGGCTCGGGGCCTTCTCCCTGTGGGAAGTGGTCTAAACACTGATGCAGATGCACTTCCAGCTTTGTCAGACTGCTCACACTCACCTCCCACTGTTAACAAAAGCAGCAACATTAAAAAATATAAGAGTATAAATTTTAACCATATTGTTTTATTGCAAGACACTTTTATTTTATTTATTAGTAACTACCTAATGAATAAGTAACAAGCAAAGGGGATAAAAGAAAGTGCCAGTGGTTTATGTATGTTTCAGCTTTCTATCTCATAGTGGGCTATAATACTAGCCCAAAAGGATAGCAACACGAGCGTGGAAAAAAAAATGTGGCCAAAAGGGTTTGTTTTGTATTTTGTAGTATTTTTTTTTAGTGTTTTTTTGTGGATCTGCAATTACAAGGTGTCTACTCAATCTTGAGGAAAAAAGTTCTCTGAGAATTCCAAATGTTCAAAGCAAATAGACACCCTAAATTAACAAAGTTATATACCCAGACTAAATATTAGGCTTATGTAGTCTGGTTTGTAGTTGACAGGGTTTGAATCTCGGTCAGGTGTAATGAGGGTGGTTTTTGGTCATTTCCACTCTACCTCTATACAAATGTGATTATATTTCCTCTAAATTCTAGCAAATTAGTGTGATTAAAATGTGTATAGTCTGGATGCATATAAAGATGTGGTAGGAAAAAAAAAATTAGTTTTGGCACAGAACCTTCTTTACTAATCATTTTTATGTTTTAATGTTTATAAAATCCACCCCTTTGATGTATATTTAGTAGAGTTGGGTTGAATCCACTATTTTACAAATATGAATCTGCATTTTTTCTTTGAATGCCAAATCTCGAATCAGAATCAGAATCTTGGAAAAAATTCTGAATATAAGGAAATACAAATAGTAACTAAATATTAACAATCTTTCTTATAATCCATTCATTGTAACAATCATACATTCAGTTAGGTGTTAAATTACTAGTTTGAGACCTGGTTGTTAAGTTCATCCTACTTATTATAATTGGTTCTGAGCCACCAATAACCAGTATTAGAGCTCAAAAACAAATTGCACATTAAAAATGAAAAATAAATGTATTCAGGATCTGAGTCTCGAATTCTAAAATCTCAAATACCCTTAAGAATTCGAGGGGCCATTCCTAATATTTTGTAATTGTTTTGAAACCCTTGTGATGTATGTGAAAAACTATCTCTCACCAAATTGTGTATGAGCTCTGGTTCCAGGGCAGAACCTTCCTCCAGTAGCAGAAGTAGTGTCATGTCTTGTTGACCAAACACATACAAAACAACTTTCTTCGGTGAGAAGTCATCAATTTTGGAACAATCCTCCTTTTTTTTCCTACCCTCACCTTGCGCTCTCTTCGTTCATGTTTATAGTCCGACCACAGCAGGAAAACTAGTGTCCCTCACTTCACTAGGGGTGGTGTCTCGACTTCTGAAACTACCTGTTCTCTCCTCCTGTGACAGGATGCTCAGTTTAGACATGAGTGGTGTGAGCTGCAAACTACCCAGAGGCCTGTTTCTCATAAGCGGAGATTCCAGTTCACCACTGTGTAAGCACCTTTTCCTCCCTTCTTCAATAACGTTACACTCACTCGTCATGTTCTTAAGTGGCAAGCTTAAAGCTCTGCGATACACTTCCTGGGATTTTACTGCTGAAATAACCGGTTTCTCAGATGCTGTGTCACTTAATGTAACTGTTTTTGTATTGCCTGTGCATTTATTTTGGCTTTCTAGCGCAGTGTTAGAGTGATCATCTTCCAACTTTGAGTTAGTTTTTTTGATAGAATCGCATCACCATTAAATGTAACATCAGAAGAACTAGTTTCAGGAGTTCTTTCCATATCCAGTAACTTATAGTGACGCTCAAGATATTCATCAAACAGAGCATGTGATACAGGAAGACCATCACACCTGAATATAGGAAAAAGTGGATCTGTGATAGTGTTATAAAAGTGCTTGCCAGGAGGTAGTTTCTTTACTGGCGACAGGTCATAATCTTCGCTACACATAGCTTGTTGCAGTTTAGGAAGCCCTAAGCTATAGTACTTCATTGGCACTCTATTGGTAGTGAGTTTGGAAGAAGGATGAAGATCATTCAAACTAAGGCTATGAATATCATTCTCACGATTTATCAATAAACTTTTGTTTTTACCACTTTTATCCAAATGGTCTGCTTTCTTTTTCTCAATGCCAACCTCTATGAAGTCTGTTGTAAGAGTGTTAGGTTTTTTCTCATTTTCTGTGCTTGCCTCATCTGCACCACAGCAAATGGAGACAACCTTGGCATGGAGCACCTTGCTTAGGTTTGTATCTACATCATTGGAAGTTAAATGCTTATCCTCTCTATCTGCAGATGCTTCAGTATGGTTTTCTGAAACATGAGGCAGTTCGTCTGGGTGCTCCGACTCCCCCTCCTTTTCTTCTACCACTGTGAATATTCTAGATGTGTCTCTTTTCATAGACGAAAGGACTTCCTTTGGTGTCTGTGCAAATTTGCCAGGCAAAACCTGCAAAAGTAAGAATTTAATCATTTATGAATTAAGCTAAATTGTAATGAACTTTACTGGTACCAATAGCTACCATTTAATAGGTTTGGACAATCATGTTTTTAGTTTGGATTATCTTTTTAACAGAAAAATATATTGGTATGGTATTTCTAATATTGGTCATAACTTTTAACTTGATTCACTAAATACCACGTTAAAAATAATAATCACAAAGGAAATTAAAATGTATTCTATAAATACCTTTTTGTAACTGAATCTTTTACTAGCTATACTTTCTATGGCCAATCTTGCTTTGAGAGCATCCTGGGACAATTTAGAGAATTCTTTTTCATCGAGATATACAGTCAACAACTGTACACCAACAGGTGTGTGAAATGGCGTTGAAATACTCTCTGCAGGAGACTGGAAATAGACAAAACTATATTAATCAGACTTATCACAAAGTAAAAAGCAACACTTGTATTAGATTTTGTGAATTTTTAGCACATTAAATTTTGGAGGAATGTTAAAAATAATTATATTTTTTAACAATAGCCAACAGTTAGTGGTCATTTGCATCTTGGACATCAAATTATTAATAATAATAATAATAATAATAATAAATTATATTATTAAAGAGATAAAAACTTGTAAGATGCTTTTTAATAATATGACAACATAAATACTAATTACTTTTTTAGCATCACGACTTACTACCTGTTTGGGTTATATGCTTATGTACTGATTACTCTAATGGTTTAAGGGATTAGGAAGGTTATATTTGAGGAAATGTACCTGCATTTGCGCAGAGCGAGAGTGGAAACCATTTGGGGAAAAACACCCTTACTACACCCGACCGAGATTCAAACCTCGATCTCCCCATCATCAGCAGTCTAGCCTACTACAAGAGTAGCACATTAGACCACACAGCCACCTTAGCGGGTTACTCATTAATACAAGTTATTTTAATGGATCAAACATTCCTAATTTTAAAGGTGAGTATTTGAATGTTTGCTATGGTAATAAATTAGTGCCAGAAGTATGGATGACTTAATCATAAAAGTGCTATTTTTCATTGTGTATTTATATGTATGAAATAAGTGCACTAAGCAAAATATAATATGTAACTTAATAAAAAATATGATAGAATTGTAGAAAAATATATCACAAATAATAGTTGTTTTATTATCACATACAAATTAACTTTCAGACATAATCAGCAATTTCAAGACGGGCTCGTTTGCATAAAGTACAAGCTATGAATGAATTATACATGAAGGTTATAAATAAATCCATGATAAAACAAACACTAAAAGTATCATATACAGTTAGGCCAAATGACCAACAAAATCAACCTTCAGCTGAGTTAGGCGTTACTATACAACTTATTAAACAATAGTAAAACACATATTCACACCCACTTCAATATTTTGATGCTTTCAATGCATCTTCCTCAGAAACTAGTAGTAGACTAACCAGGAAGTTAATTTCAGTGATGCCAACTTGGTTGTGAAAGACAATAAACTCTCTGGTGGATATGAAATTATCTGGAGGTTCATATTTGTTTTGTGAATGGCAGGTGGCATTGCTGGTGTTGCAAGAGTTGAAATCATATCTAGTTAACAAATATTTAGGTTGGGTGGTTTTCTAGACTTTGTGATACATTGATGTGCCAGTCCCCATCTTCTTAATAGATAGATACATATTTGTGTTCATTGTTAAGTGAATTTTAACACTTTGACAATGTGGCAGTCCTCACAGTTGAGGTCATGAGTGGAGGCATGTTCTTAAACTGTTTTTTCTGGGTTCTTGATTTGGGTGTAATGGCAGTGTCCTTTCATAAGTTTACAGAGAGTTTAAGTGGGAAGGCCAATATATTGTACAGTACATTGTTGGCATTCTAGTTGATAAATTAGTTTACCGGACTCGCAGTAGTGACTACCTCTAAAGGAATAAATGGAATTAATTATGTTGTTAAAGAAAGTGGTTGGTTTAGAAAGCTGTTTTGTTGCAAGGATGAGAGCCTGGATGTGGTTGAATGAAGGTTGTATCATTCTCAGTTTTGAGTCTAGGGAGTAACATGGGAAATGGCACATCAACAAATCACAAAGCCAAGAAAACCACCCAAACTAAATATTCGTTAACTAGTCCTGATTTCAACCCTGATGCGACACACCACCTGCCTTTCAAAGAACAATCCAAAGAATGTCAAGTCTACTAGAGAAGTTTTCATCTTTCACAACCAAGTTGGCATCACTTGAGCTAACTTCCTGTTTAGCCTTACTACTACTATTTCCTTAGGAAAATGCAATGAACGCATCAAAATATTGAAGTGTGTGTAAATATATGTTAGTACTTTTATTTGAGCTTTATGTCTACAATTCTATCATGTATTTATTTCATACTATGGTGTATTTACCTACACGTGATGTAAATTATAGTTTTTTTAATTTTGGGAGATCAACATGGAAACCCTTTCTAAACTCTGACCTTTAAATGAGATGTGGCTAGTTGGTGAGTGGTAAATGGAAGGATTCACTATATTACTATGAGTGGAGATTCACTCAGTTATCTATGGGGTAAGCTTTTCAGTGGTGAGAGTAGTCTTTCTAAACATGCTCTTATAGGTAAAAGTAGTTTCTTATTTGTATGTTTAGATAATATTGTGTAAAAAAAACAGATTAGGGAGCAAGCAATTTATTTTCTTCAAGAAGCAGACATCACCTCTTTGTCCAGTGACAGCTGTGCAAAGTGTGAACTTTTGATCTTTTAATTGTAAATGCCATTTGTGTTTCTTTTATTTTTAGTTGGTGCTATCCCTCTTTCTGTATTAAAGAATAAATCAAATAAATTGTACCCATGCTTATAACTGAGAGATCATTTTACTACTAAATTATAATGTATTGGTTTAAGAAATGTGTTTTTATTTGGTTGATAGTAACTAATATTACCTTAATGTGATGAGGATCAGAAGAACTAATTTCTTGGTAAGAGTAGAACTCAGCTGTGTTGCAACAACTCTAAAAATATGACAAACTTTTTCAAATAATCCAAAATAAAATGTATTTACACAAAAAGTAGAAACCAATACTGGTAGTTTTGTTTATCATGATACCTAATTGATTAAAAAAAAACTAAACACAATATCATTTTAATAAAGTAAAAAATATTTTTACTAAGTTATGGATTTTAATTTTTAAGCCACAATTCTAAATAAGAGCTTAGTACATATAACCAGAGTGAATTTAAAAATTCCTTGCCTAAATACTAAGATTGTTAGGGACATTGTTAACCAACAACATCCATAATTTTTGTGTCTTTTTATTTTAGAAAAATTTATAAAAAGTTTTATCAGTTTCTTTGTAGTGTCTGCAGATTAAAAATGAGCTTCTATTATATATTTTATTTAACTAAAAAAAATTCAAATTTTTTAAAGTAAGACATTACTTGTTTTACAAATTATTGAAAGATCTGAATTTTAAATTTATTTTCCAATCAATAATTGCACCATTATAATTATCTAAGAAGATTCCCTCTGAAGGTATAATTTATTTTTGTACAGTTGGTAGATGGAGCAGTTTAATTTTTTTTTTTATTTATTTATTTAGCACCACGTCTTACTACCCGTTCGGGTTATACGCTTAAGTACTAATTACGCTAATGGATTAGGAATTGGGAAGGTTGAATATAGAGGAAGTGAACCCGCATTTGCGTGGAAGGAGAGTAGAAAACCATTTAGGAACCCCCCCCCCCCAGTTCACCTGACCGAGATTCGAACCTCGATCTCCCCGTCCTCAGCGGTCGAGCTCAACACGACTAGCGCGTTAGCCAACTACGCCATTGAGGCGGGTAGCAGTTTAATAAATGGTGTGTTAAACTGCAAGAAGGTGTAGAAAGCAATAGGAAATGTGTATATGGGATGATAAGAAATGGGCGAAGGGACAAAGAACACAACAAATATCTGTCTGATGATAATGATAATCTCATTACTAAGAATACAGGGATCAAACAGATATGGAAGGACTATTTTGACAAACTGTTGAATGTGGATTATAAACAAAGAACGCAACAGAACAGAGAAGCAAGTGGGGGAAGAACAGTAAACAATGTGACAGATTTGACATGAAATGAGAGTATGTGTGGAAGGAAGTACATCAAAAACAGAATATCTGCTGGTACTAATGAGATAATGGAATAAATGATCAAATCTATGGGTGTTGTTGGAAAAAAATTGATGTAAGGCTTTTTCATAAAATTTGGAAGGAAGGTGAGTTTCGAGGTACATGCAGACTGGAAAGAGGGCATCATCATTCCACTTTTCAAGAAAGACTACAAAAAGAAGGGTTCTTACTATAGAGGTATCACTTTAACACCTCAAGTTGGCCAACTCTATGAGAGAATCATAGAACGGAAGCTCAAACCTCTGATTGAATCAAATCTTCCTGAAAATCAGTATGGATTCAGGAAGGGAGTATTGGCAGTTTATCTAATCTTTGGGCTCCATAGTCGATGGAGAAATAATGAGAGCATAATAAAGATTTAAGGCTCACCTTCCTATGTATAAAAAAAAGCATTTTATGCTGTGAACAGAGATAAAGTCTAGTTGGCAATAAATAACATCAGAATAGGTGATAATATTATGGAAAAGATTATGAATATGTACAAGGATATCAACAGTCAAGTCAAAACACTTGTTGGCATGAAGGTGTTCTATCTCCTCTTCCATTTATCACCATCATGAATGATATACAAATAAGAGTAAGCCATACCATCAATGATGAGAAAATGAAAGTTATGCTTTTTGCTGATTATATTTGTCCGTGGGGTGACTCTAAGGAACAACGTCAAGAGCAGACCCAGGCCTGGTAAGGAATAGCAAAGGTTTATGGTCTCTGGTTCAGCCAAGAAAAGAATGAGGTGTTAGTTATGAAAAAAAAAGTGGGTAGCAAACTGGCTATATTCAAGCGGAAGGGAAAAAGCTAAAGATGACCAATACATTCAAATAGCTTGGCAGTGCAATATCAAAAGTCAGGTTCCAAAGATGAAGAGATTATCAACAGGATTCACGCTGTTGGTAACTTTTATTGAGTAATTGGAGACCTTATATGGAACGAGAAAATTCCATTGCAATGTAAGATAACCATCCACTAAACCTATTACATGCCCATCTCGACACAGACCTAATATACGCTCATTTTGACAAACAGGTGAGATACATGGATCAAGAGGAAGAAATATGAAAACAGAATTCAGGCGGTAGAGAGGAGCTATATTAGGAGCAAGGTCGATAAGACAAGTCAAGATAGAATACAAAATGCAGAAATTGTAAATTTAGCTCAAATTGACAGGTTACCAGGTAAAATAACATCTCTCAGACTCAAATTGTATGGGCACACAAGAAGAATGTATGTCAACAGAATATTTAAGAAAATGTATGAACTACCCTGGAAGATAGACAGCTAAGAGGAAGACCAAGATTGAGATATATATATATTATATATATATATATATATATATATATATATATATATATATATTATTTTTCTGTATTAAGATGAGAGATGAGGAAAACTCTTCCCCTTTTCTTTCTTGCCTTTCCCTATTGCATTATCAAACTGTTTTAAAGACTGAAATTGGGATAGTAGCGATTCAAAAACATTAAACCTCTGTTTGCTCAGGCGTATTCACACACTGTGTTGAATTAAAATTTTAATTGTTGAGTTAGCAACATTTTCTTAAAAGTCAGGTAATTTTTTGAGCCCTCTTCTTTCCACCCCACCAACTTGAGACTGCACTTAATGTTAACGTTTGTTTGTGTTAAAAGTACATACATTTGTACGTTCCATCTTTAGCAAAATGAACACCTCTGGTGACCCACCTGTTTCCATAGAGGAGAGTCCCGCCTAGTACTCCTTTACTGTCCTGGCAACATTGTAGTATCTGGATGGCCTCTAGGAAGACAGTGCTTGCACTCTACACCAACCAAACAGGTTAATGGTATTATTAACAGTATAATACTATACATGACCACATCTGTGATCTAGTGGTTGAGTTCCTGGCTACAGATCCAGAGGTCCAGTTTCAATCCCCAGCGCTATAAGATTGTTTTGTGAAGCAGTGAGTCTGGAACAAGGGCAACTCAGACTCGTGAGGACAAATGGAGAGCTACTTGAATAAAGAAGTAGTGATGCTGGTCTAGAAAACTGAGATTAATGACCAAAGGGTTCATTGTGTTGACTACATGACACCCTCTATCCAAAAATGTTGGAACTATCTTTGGTAACAAGCGGTGGTCACTTGGTCGGTATATCTCACTTGTGGGCTGACACCATGGAGGTAATTTTTATGAAACTATATATTTTACTGAATTATAAGTAATAACCAAGGTCCAGATTTTTATGACTTGTCATCTTTTTTTTTTTGTTCATCACAGATTATGCTAATGTGCATATAAGATTTGTTAATGAACCCCCTGTTGTGTAAACTTTATTTATGGGTCATTATTTGATATTTTTTATCATTTAGAATTTTTATACCACATTTTCTTGGTTTTGTGTAGTTTTTAAAGCATTTTTTAATCATTTTATGGCATTTATCTTTTATATACTATCAATATTTTATAAATTTGTAAATAAATAAACACAATTTTTTTTTAGGTCTCCACACACCAGCGTGTGGAAGATGTAATGGCTATTACAGTCACACACATAGAAGTTTGTGGCTCATTGCCCGTAAATAGGTACATCACATCCTTTATAGAAATGCATCAAAATTTAACACAACTAGAAGAAGAAGTCTTATT
Source organism: Timema podura (assembly GCA_033556935.1). Lineage (NCBI taxonomy): Eukaryota > Metazoa > Arthropoda > Insecta > Phasmatodea > Timematidae > Timema > Timema podura. The sequence continues at coordinate 29,996,866 of JAVRXN010000003.1, read as the reverse complement.
TCTAGAAACATTAACTGATGAAAATGATCAACAAGTCAGATAGCTCTGGATCAGAAAAAAATTAAGATAATAATAATAATAATATAATAATAATAATAATAATAATAATAATAGTTATTATTAATAATATAATAATAGTTATTATTATTATAATATAATAATTATTAATAATTAATTAATAATTATTATTATTATATAATAATAATAGTTATTATTATTATTATTATTATTATTATTTAATAATATTATTATTAGCACCAAGTCTTACTACCCGTTCAGGTTGTATGCACTTACGATAATGTGTGATGGTATTATAATAATAATAATAATAATAATAATAATAATAATAATAATAATATAATAATAATATAATAATAATAATAATAACTATTATTATTATTATAATAATTATATATAATATATAATATATAATAATAATTAATAATAATAATAATAATAATAACTATTATTATTATTATTATTATTATTATTATTAATATTATTATTAGCACCAAGTCTTACTACCGTTCAGGTTGTATGCACTTACGATAATGTGTGATGGTAGGGTGATGGCGAGATTAAATGAAGGACTACAGTTTAACATGGGATCCGAACCACGGTGGAGGCCTAGCATTCCACACAGTCACAAGTTGTGATTAATACACGTCTTGTCAGAGGTGAAGGAAGGGTTTGGCAATCATATAACAATACAAATATAATATAATATATATAACAAGACAAATATCTTTATTACTTTTTTTTAAGAAAAAATTAAAGAAAATATGGACTAAAACAATTAACATGCATTTCCTAGTGATCTGCCTATTTCAGACCAGAATTTTAATTCTTCTTTGGATTTTTGTAGACACGAGGTGAAAAAATATACATAGCAACATGTAGCATCATGATTTCAATAGGTTTTTCAGTTATACTACTCATTATTAATTCCAAAAGCTGTACACAGGTGATGCGAGTAGCATTCAAACTCAACATGTAGTATCTTAGCACCAACGCTGCACTGGCTGTGAGATGTTGCCCGCCTGTTCGCTGCCGGTCTGTGCACGTCCATTAGATAACATAAGATATATTTCATCACCTCCCCAGCCGTTACAGCAATGGTATGTGGAGACCTTTATGTTGGAAAGAGGTGTATTAGGAAATTGAAGCTGATGTTGGTAAATCCAAATTATATTCAGCAGGAGCTTAGTTGCTAAGGGCTTTTTACTCCATATGTTTCATTTTTCATTTACAAGTGTGTGTTTGATTTAGTTGTGTGCATTCATTACGAGTTTTTGTTCATATTTATATGTCATTTTTCATAAATTTAAAGTCATTTTTTATCATAATTTAGGTCATTTTTTATATCTTTTTAGGTAATCCAAGTCCAGGTCCTGGTAATAAATTTATATTCCAATAACTGGCAAAGTTTTATATTCACCAGTATGCTTGATTTTTGTGCCAGGAATATTGAGTTCAAACAATGACTGGATGCATAATTTATTTTTCACAAGGTGTTTTCACATCCTCTCTATAAATGAATGGGTGTGAATTTAAATAGAACTTGGTTGAATAAAATAATATTGCCAATATAAATTGGGTACTGGCACTAAAGCACTTATAATACATATTTGTGAAAATTAAACATTTTATACAGTATTTAAGCGAAAAATCCATTTGTCGCTATAGCGTGATCGAGATATGCATACAGGTATAATGGGACATTGGTGTAATTCTATGGTTTATACATGACATGTATAAATTCAATATTATAACAACATTACAAATCTTAGCACGTTACTCAGATTTTCATTACTTTTTTAAATATTGTTGTACATGTCCTTGGAAAATAAATGGGTTATTAGTGGCGAGGATTACTGGAGAATGTCACCTGTATTCACCACCAAAGTTTCAGGCCCAATAATTAACAATATTTAAGCCTGTTCCTCAGATAAGGCCCCGGCCATACTTACGACCTGGTCGCCACAACGAAAAACCCTGTGACCAAGATGCCATCATTCAAAGCCACCTTGTTATATATGCCACGTGACCATACTAGGCGATAACTAGCTGGTGACAGTGAATTGGTTGCAAAAGTGGGCAACTTTGGGTCACGGGTGCAAAGAGGGTCACCAGTATTTCATACACACGTTTCCATACTAGGCAAATCTGTCACCCAACTTATAGTGATACCGTTTTTTATGATGATGATGATGATGATGATCCGTACATTCCTTACTGTGCACTTGGTATCACATGGCTATGACAATCTGATTATATATATTTCTTACTGTAGGATTACTTATTGGTTATTTATTGGAATTAGTAGGAAATTAACACTGTACACGATTTTTTTTATTAATTTCACTTTCAATATTGTTAATTTAATATTTAAATGATACAGTTTTTGTTCTTTTACTAATTGGTGTGGAGAGCTGGAGGTAGTTAGTTCTTGTTACAGACCGAGATAGAGATTACTATTTTTCTGTGTATTACTATACGCACAAGCTGCTTATATATGACCTACCCCTTGCCAACAGTGTTAAAACCAACTAATAGGAGAACTCCTGGCAACTTGATGTTGTGAAGGCTATCTTCCAGTAGGGTAAAGGCTCATCACATGGTTTTCAAATGGAACGGAGTTTTTTTAAACAAAGTAAGTTTTAAAATGTATTATATTGAGATTACTTCTGGAAATGCCTGATCATCCATGGATGAAGTATTAAGAGGAAAATTTACACACAGTTTGTCTCAAATTTGGGTGTGTTAAGAATGAAAAAAATTACATGTATTCCCAATTTTCTTCAGCAAAATCCAATGGATCTGCTGATACAATGGGAAGCACAGATTCAGAAATTTTAAATACTTATAAACCAAGGCTTTTTCTTGTGGATGGCTATGATAATATTGGTATTCATTAAAAATAAATTGTATTTAATAAGTTAGAATAATCAGATCATGTTGGTTTTAATTTAAAAGTGTTTAAGTTATTGTTTCCCAAATGTTACAACAATTCTTTCTCATGGGGACTTTTTTTTATGATGCTTCGCATTACCAGCTCGGGATTACATGTATTATATATATATTACTTATTAATTAATTATGCTGATGGGTTAGGGATTAAGGTATACTTTAGATAAAACATATAAGCATTTGCATGGAGGTACAAAATATGCTTGACATTTAAATCATGTTTCCTTCGGAGAGGGTCTGGTTATATCGTTCAGAAAATTGTGTGTCAATATTTTTAAAGTATTTTCTAACAAAAGTATATATCTCATCAAAAGAGTAACTTTAAATCCAGAAGTTATCATTAAATTTGTCTGAGTGAATTGTCAACATTTAATATAATGTGGAAACTGGTCCCACATGAAAGATGTTGCTTGTATTTAAAAGGATGACCTGATTCGGTGGCCGCATCGTCTAAGGTGTCATTCTTGCAATAGATCAGACTGTCGATGCTGGGGAGATCAAGGTTAAAATTTTGGTTGGGTGTACTGAGGGTGTTTTTTCCTAAATGGTTTTCTACTCTACCCCTACACAAATGTGGGTACACTTCCTATAAATTCAAACTTACTCATCCCTAATATATTAACATAATTACGTACATACTTGCGCTCATAGCCCAAACAGATAGTAAAACATGGTGTTAAAAATGTAGACATATGCACAGAAAACTAAAAAAAAAATTTTTTTGCACCACATCTTACTACTGGTTCGGGTGATATGCCTATGTACTAATTACACTTGGGATGAGGAAGGTTATATTTGAAGAACGTTATATTTATAAGTGTACCCAAATTTGCATGGAAGGGGAGTGGAGAACTATTTTGGAAAAACCACTCTCAGTATACCCGATCGAGATTTGAACCCCAATCTCCCTATCATCAACAGCCTAGTCTACTGCGAGAGTAATGCCTAAGACCATGCAGCCACAAAAGTGGATAACTTTAATCTTTTTTATACTTGTATCATAAGTATCATAAATTACCACTAAATAAGCCACCGAAGCGATGATTAAACTGACATTAGTGAAAAACAGCAACAAAAGATTTTGTTCCAGCGACGAGGTAGCAAGTATGGTTGTGCCCTAAGTGTACCTGAATAACACTGTTTAATGATCTTGGATACATGACTAGGGTCATAATAATATTAATTGGTTATCTTTTTTCATCAAGCTTAGTTTGTAAGGTACCAATTATTTCAGGGTTCAGTTAGTATATCTTAGATATAAAAATAGATATTTAGGTCAGTTGTTATAACAAATATTGTCAAATTTGTAATATTTATTTAAAATAGTAATAAAGCCAAAACATAGTTGATAGTTTTATAAATATATACCAGGTAACTTACTTTTAAAACACAAAAAGAACAACCATTCTAATAAGAAATAAAAAACTCAATATCATCTTAATAAGATTAGTTTCATCATATTAAATAACATGTACCTTGGGCAGTCTTATAGACGGAATGGTTCCAAACAAGTTTGCTGCATATTGAAGGATAGGAAGGAATGTTTCGAAGATATGACAAAGCTTGTCCCTGAAACTAGTCTCACTAGAGCCGGCTGTAATGGCAATGGTCTCAAGGTCCCGGTGGTAGAACCTTACCAGGTCGTGCAAGGTAGCTGCACGATGTTCCAGTACCCAGTCGGGAATATTGTGGTCAGTCCCCACAGCCTGCCCAACAACACAGAGAGTTAGGGTAGGTCAAATATAACACCACAATTGTAGATAATACTCCGAGAGTGCCAATGATCAAATATACATTATGTTTTAATAAAAACTAACTTCTTTGTTGTTATTAGTTTTACAATGAAACTAGAGCACAGTGATCAACAAAATATTTATCGAGTTGCTGAACACATAACAGAACGATTAGCCATAATGACTTCTGAACTGACAGTAACATGATCACAGATCATCACTACAAAATACTAGGCAAACAGAGCTACCAACCAATGAACAAAAAATACTTTATTGCTGTTCACACTTCCTCTCAATGAAACTATTTTTTTAACATTGAAAGTCTTTGGCTTAACTGTTCATTAGTACAGAGATACTCAATATTAATTGTACCTTAATTTAATTTTTCTTTAATAATGTAATGTTTAATATCTAAATGCTTTACCCTCCTATTTCCAGGATTATGTGCAATTTTAAATGCAGACTGATTATCCTCACATATAGTAATATGATCAATACAAACATCAAACTCTAAAAACAAATCCTTAAGCCAACATGCTTCACTGGTTGCAGTACTTAGGGTTATATATTCTGCCTCTGTAGTTGACAATGCAACTGATTGTTGCTTCTTCGAAGACCATATAATGGTACAATTACATGCTTTAATGCAATAACCAGTTGATGATCTCCTATCTATTGGGCTACCTCCCCAGTCACTGTCTACAAAACCTTGAACCAAGTCAGAGTCCTCTCTTCTGCAAATTAAACTTAAATCAATAATTGTGCCTTTTATGTATCATAAAACATTTTTCAACAATTTATATAACAACATGCTGGCACATCCCTGAAATCTACTTAACAATGTAACAAGACCACACAAATCTGGTCTAGAACCCATTACGGCATATTTGATATATCCTATCAACTTTCTAAAAGCTGACTCTTATCTCTTTACTTTCTGATTTGTCTTGTTTCAGCATATCAAATTTAAAGTTCTTATCTATTGGCAATGTTAACAATTGTTTACAATTTGACATACCATAAATTTGTAACAAATTTCTCAGGTATTCAGACTGGTTAATTACGGGCATACCCCTAGCTTAAGATCTTGCTCTACATTTATACCCAAATATTTTATAATGTTTCTCATGTCTTTCATTTTAAAAATTTTTACATAACACATCCTTCACCTTTTCTAACTCTATCTTACTGTTTCCAAAACATAAAATATCATCAACATACAACAGCAAAAACACTTTAAAATTTCCATTATATTGTGTGTACAAACAACAATCCTTACTTGATTTGGTATAACCTTCTGAGCATATTACTCTATCAAAAGTAGTATTCCAATACTTGGGTGACTTTTTAAGACCATAGGGGCCTATATTGACTATTTTAATTTACATATGACACTGTTATTACTTCGAAGGTCAACTCCCTCTGGAAGCTTTAAATACACCTCTTCTTCTATCTCACTATTCAAAAAGGCACTACAAACATCTATTTGATAAGCTTACAAATTTAATTTTTATAGCTACCGCCATGAAAAATCTAAATGTACTCAACTTTGCAATAGGAGTATAAAGATCAAATACACCTGAACAGTCTTTTTGTTCAAAACCCCTAGCCACTGTAAAGGCCCTTAGCTCTCGACCATTTCATTTATTAGTTTGCCATTGTTTATTTTGTTAATTTAATACCATTCTTAAAATCACTAAATTCACCATGGTTGTAATAGGCTTGCTAGTGCCCAATATGTACAATATTCAAAGACATTTAATAACATTTTATATATCTTTTACAAAATCACTCCTTAAGTTTATTAGAAATCATGTTAACACTATCAAGATACTGAGAGTACTACACTTATAGTACATTATTGTTTTCCAATCGATTAGGCCTATTTTAATAAATAGCCTTAAACATCGGCAATGTAATTATTATTCTTCTCTAGGCCTAATTTAATCTCTATAGTACTATCAAATGTTTAATTATAAGAAAGTGTGGGGTTTAATGTTAATTATAAGTTGTCCAAATCATAACCAAAGTTGTAAGCAAAATATGTTTTAAATTTCAATTCATTAACTTCATTTTTAGGCCTTTAACTTTTAAATCTAGTAGTTTTCATGCTTGTAAAGTCTTTGTTGGAATCATAGCGTCATCTAAATTTATTACTTTTACCTTTCATTTTAAGCATCATGCTGATTTATTTTATCTGTACCCGTAAGCTGTGAGATGCACCTGTGGCTTGCACGTGTGGCTTCACAGTGGAAAAAGGAGGTTTGGCGCGAACAGCTAGCCAATCAGCACATCAGATTTTAGCGTCTGTTTTTGAAACTATGTGGAAGGGAAGCGTTAGCAGTGGGACACTTGCTGGTTAGCTCGCTAGTTATTAAGACATATACTAAGAGGTACGAGTAGTCGTTCTATATGTGTTGTCTCTAGGTGTTGAGAGATGGGTAGAGAAAAAGCGAAACCACCATGTGACTAATTTATCACATATAAAACCATATTATGTCTATCTTCAAGAACTTTTTTTTCTTTTCATCATGTAACTAGTGGTTTAAAATGTAACAAAATGTCTATTAACTTTTTTCTAAAATAAAACTTCAGAATCAACATCATAAATTTCAATTTCTTTAATCAATTATGTTCTCCACCCCCACCATTATTTAATTAACCCCGAGAAGCTCTACTGAACCCACTGGCTGCCGTGGACAATATCTAAAGAAAAAGATGGAGAGGAAGAGACTGGAGAAGTTCGACTGGTTAGACCACTAACCGTGCTTTGTACCTAACCTCATTATAAGACTTTCTTACTTTAAACAGCCATTTACTGTTTATTGCACTTTTTCCTTCTAGCACTTTACTCACAATTATTGTCCATGTATTGTTCTCATTCAATAAACGCAGCTCAGTATTTACGGCTTCCCTCCACTTTTCAGCATCTTTGCTCTTCATAGCCTTTGCATAACTTGAAGGTTCATTTTTAAGACTCACAAGAGAGCTTGTCTCAAACTCATCTAACCTGGCTGGTTTTTTTTAGAGTCCTATGACTCCGGGTTGTGATCTTGGATAAGTGCACCTCCTCAGCTACACTTTCTTGATCTTCAACAACATTTTCTTCCTCTCTTTCTTGAGTTTTTTTTACTCTTTGAACTTTTATGTTCCACGTTTCCAACATTCCTTTCCTCAGCCAGCTCTAACATATCTTCCACTGTTGATGTTTCTTGTACTTCCATAAATTGTTGGTCCTTTTCTCTGTTTACTTCTTTTTCTGACTTAACAAAAACCACATCTCTCATCACTTCTAGCGTTCTCTTCTCTGGAAAATATATTCTGTAACCCTTCGTTTTTTCTCCATATCCTACAAAGATTCCTTTGTCTCCCTTAGGGTCCCATTTCTACCGTTTTTCCTTTGGAATATGTACATAAACTTCAGTCCCAAATATTTGCAGACACCTTAACTCAAAACTTCGTCCAGTCCATACATCAGATGGTGTTTTTCCTTGTACCTTACTCTTACTCGTTCTGTTCAAAACATATATTGCTGTGTACACCGCTTCTGCCTACATATCTGTATCTATTTTCTTTGTATGTAACATTGTTCGCGCTGCCTCTACTATTGTTCTTATGTCGCTTTCAACCTTCCCGTTTTGCTCGGGTGTATATAGTACTGCAGTCTTTTGAGTTATCCCTTTACCCTCCAGGAGTGATCTTATGTCCTTATCAACAAACTTTAACCCAATGTCAGTCCGTTCGTCAGTTCGTAGCTTATTTCCTGTAGACGATTTCACAAAATTTAAAAAAGGCTTTATCTTCTCTATTGTTTCAGATTCAGACAAAGCAACTGAATAAAACTAAATTTGTATTTTTTGTTTAAATAAAAATGATTTAAGACAAAACAACTAAATCAGGTCTTGTTAAATCAATGCTCGTGAATGTGTTGAACAATGATAGATAAAAAATACAAGCAAGAACTTTCAGTCATCACTCAGTGTCTCTGTCTCAAGCGGTTTCATAATCTTCATATTGGTTTAAAAAAGTAACTCTATTAACTAAACTAACATTTTGGATTTTAACTTACCCTTCCTCTGACCCAGGCCAAACCCATTCTAAGTTTGTTTTTACTCCATCAATTTTTGTTCAAGTATTTGAACAAGAATGTTAACTTACTTGCTTTTACATTTCCCTACCAATTTCTTAATAATTTTGATTGGCCTATTACAAAACTTGAAAAAATGTGTTCAAGGCTAGCTGTTGCTGCAACAGCTGTCAACAACTGTTCACAAAAATTTAACCAGCTCTTTTTTAAGTTTGCCCAATCAAACCATGCAGCAGATTTTGTAATATCAACTCATTTCAACCAAGTTAATGGAGAGGTGGTAAGGAATTGCTTGCCAACCAAATATGAGGGAAAGGGCATTCTGCCTACTGGCTGTTGATATTCATAACAATTGGGATAGAGCTATTAATGATAGAATTCAGGTGCTCAAAGGCTAATTATATTTGTTTTTCGATTATATTCTGTCCTCGGAATCTATAATCAGACAAGTTCACTAAGTAGTGTACAGTACCTAATGATATATCCTTATGTTTTACAAAATATGTCTGTACACTGTGTGGTTGATCTTTTAGGTCATTTTCTAACTTTTGCCACACTTCAAGTGCAAATTTATTTTTTAAATGTGTAAGCTCCTTTGCTTGGTTTTGATGTATATATCAAAAGATAAATATCAGGATATTTATCATAATATATACATATATGTGTTGATATTACCCTCGAACCACTAGCAATAGATGTAGCCAAGGATCGAGTCCTGCAGGGCTATTATGTCCACAACGCAAAATGAATTTGTGACCGTTAGCAGAGAGAAGCTAGACTTTGCGTCAAAAGTTATTATGGACGATCACTTTGCGAAAGCAAAGTCCTTGCGAGCGCAAATATTTTCCTAGTAAAGTGACGCTAAGTGCGCAGACATTTTACTTGTCCTTTGGTTTGCATTATTACGAGCTTATGTATTCTAGGTTTTGTAATTTATTAGGTGTTTTGTGGTACCTGATTTAAACTTGCCATCTCATCAGCTCTATATAAAAATCTCAAAACGTTTTTGTGTGTGTTTCACATAATCTAACTTTAAATAGGCCTATATCATAACTGAATGTCAAAAGAATATTTTCTTTGAAACATAACACTATCAAAATGTATTCTTATTCACCATCAACATTTGGATAATTAGGACATTCCAATATTAAGATTAATTGATTGTAGGTTTTATAGCAGGTGGACTGTGGAGGTTAGTTAGGCTTCAACATATAGGGGGTAATAGTAGTATGGTGACCCACCTTATGGGGCAACATTAAGCAAGACGTTAGTCTCTTTAATCTAATTTTCCAACGGTGGCGAGGTTGGGATTTGAGTCATAGCTGGCTGTTATGAGTGGTTTTATTTTTCTAAAGGTTTTCCCACTCTTCTTCTACATAAATCCAAGTACCTTTATTCTATAACTGAACCTTTATTATCTATATCCTATTAGTGTAAAACACGTGAACGTAGGACTAATCTGTTTAAAATGCCTCAACAAAACTTTAATAATGTAATCCTGTTTAAACTGAATCGTACATACAGTAGTAGTTACTATCCACATTAATGTGAGTTGTAGGCCTATGAAACATTAGAGCCAAGACTGGAAATAACCAATATAGGCCCTAGCTTAATATTTACATGCAATATGGTTTAGGCATAGGTTTTTTAATCATAAAAGGTTTGATAGATTTATTTGAAACAAATAATTAGTAATTAGACTTAGTTATTCTGAAGTAAATAAATTGCAAACAACTCATTATAAAAAAATAATAAAATCCCTTTATTCTTAATCACTTAACCAAAGCCTCAAGAATTCCCTTTAAATAAAAATGCATTTTATTATTTTTAACCATCCAAACCACACTCTCATTCACTTAATTGTTAACTTAGTAAACCGAATGGGTATAAATGCCCATTGTTTTGACATTAAGTTGTCGAAAATATTCAATGTAAACACTATTTTTTGAGTTCTTGAACGCTTTCATCAACTTTAAATAACTAGTTTTATTTCCTAAGATCTTCACACAACATATTACCCTTGTTCTAGTATCAACACAAATATATGAAGAATAAAGCATTGGGTTGTAAAGCATACATATTACAAAAAAACATTGTTTCTTTATTGGCCAATTTTTCATACTAATTCATTTCCCTGTGTGACATTATTATTTGAATGCATATTTCACATTATGATTTTTTGACTAAAATATGTTGTGTGTATTGAATAATATATGGCCTAGTATTTTTTTCATTTCCAACCGTAGGCAAACAAAATGATACAAGAGATTTATTAAATTCAATAGGTTAAATGTTTCTTACAAATAATCAATAATGTGACTTGTGATCAGCTGTTTGGGAAAATAAAAACACATGAATAATGTTCAATCATGAATACCAGCATTCTTGAAATAAATTTACCTAATTTCTATTCTCTAACTTCTTAAAAGGTAATATTCTTTGAAAAAGTGTTGCCAACTGTTGATGCAAACTGATTTTATTCTGTGCGTTGACGCTAGAAGCAAAGTCGAAGCTAAAACTAGCGGACGATAACAAGTGTGGTGGTCATAATAAGACAAAGTTATCTTTTCCTCGAAAGTGAAGCTAGCTAGCGGTAAAAACTAACTTTGCGTCGAATGGTCATAATAGCCCTACTGGCCTGGATTATGGATGATCATCTTTATTTCACTCCAAATAAGAACTAAACTACATTTACGGCTAGAAAGGTAGGTGACAGCTGGCAGAAGGTTCTTTATGGCAAACATTGGCTGAAAGTGACCAATGTCAACAAATTCAGAAATAATTATTACTTCCATAGTAATACTATATTATCAATAAAAAGTGTTATCAAGTGCTTCTGATAGTACCTCCAGTCAATATTTGCTATAAAGTACCTTCTGCTATTTGTCACTTACCTACACTCATACCGTAGATAGACTAAGTACTCAAACTTTGCACCTAGCTCTGAGTCAAACTCTTGGTAGTTTTCAATCTCTCACAAGTCAAATATAAACACTCACAACAATATAGTGTCCTGACTGCTGCAGGACAAATTTGCCGCTGTCCAGCGACAGGATGCGCGGACAGGAGAAAGATGTCAGGAAGAACTGGGTGGCTCCCATGAGCTGGCCACACAATGCCAGCCTCTGTTGATCATTGACCCAGGATGGGTGAAAGTACATAACAGCCTCTTGGGGGTCATCCTCTTCCTGTTGGCAGCGATCCGGGTCATACACAAACACGATGGAGAGCTCCCTGAAATATTACACTAGAGGCTGATTTTATGAGCAATGGTAAAGTAAATTACACAGAAAATTAGCAATACCTTCTCTTAACATTTGCATGCACTTTCTAAGTGAACTAATTTTATCAGAACGACTTATAAGCTAAGGTCAGAACGACTTATAATCTAAGGTACTGGTAGCTTAATTCTAGAACATATATATTACACACTGCTCATGGCCATCAAGAAGGACAATACATAATTGTGAAAGGGGACGCATCAATTTTACCAATAGTAAAATAAAAATAGCGACACCAAAATTCAAATCTAAGACTCTTAGTTTAGTAGAGATGCGGAAGTAGGAAAAAAGTATGGCATTAGAATGAAGTGAAGAGAAAGGGGGAATAGTACCGGATATAAAGAGGGCAGAATTTTTATGACATATTATTAAAAATTAAATGTGTTTTACCACCTTACACAAAAATAAGGACCAGTGCACAATGCACGCAGGGCAGGTGCAGCAGAGGCAGAGGGAAGGCAGAGCATAAGAAGAGGTTCCAGATAGGCACCACATATTGAACCCAGTCCTGAGACAGTTTTCAGTGGTGTAAGTGACATGGCATGGGAATTAGAGGAATTTCTGCTAGATTATAATTTAGTTTAACAGTACTTTAGTAAAAAAAAAGGAAGAGGGCGATTTGGAATTGTGAGTACATTAGAAAAAGATAGACCCCTAGTGAGTTTTTGCTATTATAAGAAGTTTCAGGCAATCATACCGACTTAACAAAGTTCAGTTTGATGAAATTCATGGGTTGATTTAAAATTACATCAAAGGGCAAGAATGCAATGCTCAGAAACCCATTTGGAAGTGAAGAAAAACTAGCAGTGTGTAAAGCTGTGTGATATCAGTGCATATGACACAGGAAAACTGTATCACTACTACAACCAGACATAGGAACAGCATAGTTATTCCTATTCTGCGCCTGTGCGGTAAACCATTTAAACACGTGTGTTACAGTTTATCCTCTACTCTACCGCGTTTTCCCTGTGTGCAATGTCTGCCAAATGTAATTGTATGTATGGTATTTATAAAATAAAAACAAAATTCACTCAAATCACAGAAGCTAACATAAATATTTAAATGAACCATCGAATAGCCGTAAGGCACCAAAAGTAATTTAGTAAATAGGAGAATATTTTTCATGAAATTTCAGGAACCTGGAATTTCATGAACACGCCATTTTGATGCATGATCCTTTAAGATTCTTACTCTCTTAAGTTAGGCTGGCTTGGTCATATTCCATTCCTTCTCATACTTTGTTTTTAATATTTTATTTAAATAACTAATTACAACTTCAACATTTTTATTTATTGACACATTAAAGGTTAGGTTAAGCTAATTTGGGATGGTTTTCATTATAAACAGAGGACCATTTTGAGGTGTGTGCAAATGATGTGGCAGCATAGGACCCCATGATTTTGGGGCCTTGCGCTTGCTTAGAGAGAGGACAGAGGGGGAAACCAATTGAGGTGTGAGATTTTCAATTACATACTTGCATAGAAGGTTTTCTGTATAGGCAATCTAACAACTATTGCCATAAAGTGTAAAAACAAATAAAAAGATTATCATTTGGTTTGATTTAGTGAATGAGTGAAGCGAGCTCTCCATTATAACTACATCGATTTGGATTTGTACCATGATAACTTTTTAATGCATTGCTGATTTCATCCAAACTTGGCGCATTTGTTCTTTGAACCTTTTAATACAGATCAAGTTCATTGGGAAAGAAAATCAAACTAGGGATTAGAGATAAATCAACCCTTATATGTATAAAAACACAGCTTCTAGTTTTAATTATTAAATGTATTTACCTTTTAGGGAATTTCCTGATACCTTATATGGCTGAAAATTGGTATATAGATGCAAACTACTATAATAACACTAAACACAAATTATGTTTTTAACTTTGGGGGGAGAGGGGGTCCAACAGGTAACCAAGGGGCCCGCAAACTAGGTTTGCCCAGGGACCCACATTTGCTAACCCTGTAGCCTATAAACATATTAAATATTGTGTGTTAAAATTGCCTAGTCTAACTATTATTACTCACTTAAATACCTCAAACACCAATGACATACAGTATATAAGCGATGGTGGTGGGAGGAGGGGGGGGATGCCAGTTTTGATCTAGATGTGTGAAAGTAAACTTTGGGTAGTTTCATTATTAGATATATAAAATGTTTTAAATGAGAATAATAAAACAATAATTATATTAATTTACAAGAGTTAGGCTTGTAAGAGAAAAAGAAAGTAAATTGTTGTTGTAAGCAGTTATTGTCTCTTAACTCTCAATGAATATTAAATGTGAATTCACCCGCCTCGGTGGCGTAGTTGGCTAACGCGCCAGTCGTGTTGAGTCAGACCACCGAGGACGGGGAGATTGAGGTTCGAATCTCGGTCGGGTGAACTGGGGGTGGTTTTTCCTAAATGGTTTTCCACTCTCCCTCCACACAAATGCGGGTTCACTTCCCCTATATTCAACCTTCCCAATTCCTAATTCATTAGTGTAATTAGTACTTAAGCCTATAACCCGAACGGGTAGTAAGACGCGGTGCTAAAAATTAAATTAAATTAAATTAAATGTGAATTCACCATTGGATAATGGTATTATCTGTATTATCTGGTCTTTGTTACACAATAAGCTATGGCCTAATATTTACGAGGGAGTTTTCTTTTAATTTTTTAACAATATCAATATTGTTATTATTAAAAATTTACTTTTATTGAATTATAATACTTAATATTTAGCACCACGTCTTACTACCTATTCGGGTTATACGCTTAAGTAGGCCTACTAATTAATCTAATGGGTTAGGAATTGGAAAGGTTGAACATAGAGGAAGTGAGCCCGCATTTGTGTGGAGGGAGAGTGTAAAACCATTTAGGGGAAACCAACCCCAGTTCACCCAAGAGAGATTTGAGTTTCGATCTCACTGTTCACGGAGGTCTAGCTAAACACGAAACTTGCGCGCTAGCTAACTCCACCACTGAGGTGGGGCTTTTGTTGTTGTGTGTACGGATAGTAAAAAAATATTTAATTTTTCAAAAGAGTGTTAATAATTCCCCCCTCTTCACACACTATCGCAGAGAAAAGTGTATTTAGTTGATTTTATCTAAGCTATTTTTAAGTTACATTTCAAGTTTCCAATATTTATATGGTTCTAAATCATAGGACACTTATATTATCCATGTTTCTAATTTATTTGGAAAAGGTTTAGTAAAGAACCTAGGATTAAGCTAAGTCTTTATTATATAAACAAATTTTTTTAAGTTACCACCGGTCAATACAAACAAGAAAAAGTGAATTGTTTGGTGGAATATAGCAAGGTGTGCTAGGGAGGGTGGGAGTAAGCTAGGAAGAAACTGTAACCAAGTAAGTCTTTGATATTAAGAAACAACAAAACCTTTCAACTTGAAACTACTAGATATTTGAACAGTAGTTCTGAGAACACGTTCCAAATGAGTCGCCAAAGAAAGAAGAATGAAAGGTTGGAATAGGATAAAGGGGAGAAGAATCAAGCTACCAACCCCTTAACAGCTTGCAGTTAGACACGAGAGTTAAAGTCTTCAATACATTTGGTCAAGTTGGAAATGGCTTTATTCGAAAAAGGGTACAATTTTGGACTATAAAGCAGAGCTGACTTAACCTTTTCTACGAGCACAATTTTTTTTAACCCAGGTCTATAATTTTATTAAAGAAAAATCATCTCTAAAGTTATTTATGTTGGGTCAGTGACAAAAAACCTTATGTGTAGAGGAAGGACAATTAACCAAAACTTATTTTAAGGAATTGTTCCCCCCCCCCCCCCCCCCCGAGCCGGAGTTCCAGGGACCCTTCCCCGGCAAACGTTTGACAATTGGATGCCTTTAAGCTATTGGAGTGGTCCTCAAATTTTTTGAGCATAATTATAGGCCTACTCCTCTAGAATCTATTTAGAGTGGTCTTCCCTCTTCTTTTAGAAAAAAAAAATGATAGCCCTAAAAGAGATTTAAAATAGTCAACTGATTTTTTTTTTTTTTTTTGGTTAATAGTACAGCAATTAAATGCCTTTAGATATAGAAGCTATTTGGATTCATTTAATTGTATTATATTCAAAAATTTAAGAGGGGAGTGAAATAAATCCAGAGGGAGACCAAATTATTTTTAGAGTTAATGCCCTTCTCCTCCCCCCCCCCCCCAAAAAAAAAACTACAGTCCCTTGGAATCTTAATACCCCCATTGAAACCACAGTCAACTCGGTTCTGTCGCCACCAGGTATGTCTTTATTTAATAAGTACTGAATGTAAATTTTCAGATTTGGGGGAGGAGGAACTATGTAAGTGTCTAAATATTAAATAAGTGTAACACACTTAATATATTTATTTAATGTCCTTAATTACCATATAAATTAGCTCCAGATAGCTTCTAAATTCATTACTATTTATAATTTCGTTTACCTGTGGCTATTAAGGAGCTATGCCCCCAGGCCCCTGAAATGTTGACCTGGATGAGGCCTTGAATTTGGGAATGAGGTGTTGCAAATTACAACACAAAAGGATTTCTTACTATTAAACATCAATAACGTCAATTTATAGATGACAGGTAACTTAATTAAGTGGATTTATTTAATCTATTATATTTAATAGTAGACTGCACCAAAAGATAATAGCTGGGTATAAGATTAACGTAAATAAAGGTCTACAACGATTACGTAGATTCCCAATAAATATGAATAATGTAATCTGTTAATAAACTCACGTCATTTTGGAGTGAACTTTCTGTCCACTGTAATATCATTTACAGTTCAAATTTAAATAACCAACCTTATTTAACCATTTTAGTTTATTACACTACAACGCTATCTATTAACTACTATTAAAATCAAAGTAACATAAAGAAACAACACAGTAGTATTCATTCTAGTGATGGGTCACTCGTGAGCGAGTCATTCAAATTGAACGACTCTTGAACGAGAGCTGTGAACGAACGACTCTCGCTTCGAGAGTGAGCCGTTCACGCCGCCATTACACACTACATTAAAAAGAGTCAGGAGTGTTTGTCATTCACGACTCTTCTGTCGTTCTTCGTTCGTTACTACGAAAAAATCTAATATAAATGCTTACTAGCATTATTAGATAGCAGCACTGCCTACATTTTTAAACTAACTATTTTTCTTAACATCAATAGAC
Source organism: Timema podura (assembly GCA_033556935.1). Lineage (NCBI taxonomy): Eukaryota > Metazoa > Arthropoda > Insecta > Phasmatodea > Timematidae > Timema > Timema podura. Next base: position 29,979,646 of record JAVRXN010000003.1, on the reverse strand, counting down.
ATAATTCTGTGAATTAGACACTAAAGGCTATATGTTAAGGTTAATTATTATAAGTGACATGCGTAAGTAATAAAATTAAAGAATCAAACGCAAATTGCTTCAGATAAATTACACAAAAATCTTAATTCGTTCATCAGTTGAAAGGGAAGGTACAGATTTGCACGCTCGGAACGGGAATTGTGATAATTAGTTGGCTCTCGCTCTTCAATTTATGGTTGAAAAGGGTGAGGGGATTGGGAGCAAGCGAGCCATGCGGTGAACGATATGACTCCTATGAACGACTCTCCATGAACGACTCTTTTGAGTGAGCGAGCTTATGTGAGCAAGCTCGCGTCAACGAGCTGGTTCGACCCATCACTAATTCATTCCGCATTTGTGAATTTTAAATAGACTTAATACTGCTAGAAGGTCTATCAAATCATTTTTTCAAGATTAAGACAAAGCCCACTGATCTCGGTACTAAACTCATCATCCTCAACATCATTATCATCAACCGTCTCCATCTTGTGGCCGGGTCATTTTGTAAAACGCCTCCTAAAAGTCAGGAATTTTACTTTGTTTTCTAGAGTGTTTTTGTTGGTTTTGGCCACCGACTTACTAAACCTGTCGTGGCTCACACCTAAGTAACGGAGCTGCCACTTATGGGTCATCGGGTAGACCTTCTCTTGGTAGTAGTAACCTTCCCTAACTGAGGCTATGGGTGCTGATGATGACTTAGCTCATCATCACTAACCCTCTCACTCCTACCCCATCCAGCTGGGAGCAACTGGCTACGCTAGACCCTGTTTTAAGCTTGTTGGTTTTGGCCCTGGCTAGTCTTCTGTCTCGCGTTTGCACCTGCCCTGGTTTCCCCTGGGTTTCAACCCAATCTCCACCATGTTACTCAGATCCTAGGGTACACCACTTGGGGTGAAATCAAGATTGAATAGGAAAGGCTACGCTGAGCCCCCTTGTTATGTAGTCAGGCAGAAGGCTGTGAGTTTTGTTGTTCTTTGCTCTCTCTTTCTTTTCCGTTTCCTATACTCTCAACCATGTAATGGCGGTTGCTAGGCTGAGTTCATATTCTAATGGCATATTATATCTATTACCATCATGTCTAAATCTTTCAATTACGAATATCTTCCTCAGTCCAAAACTATAGTTAAGTTACAACACCCCTAAGTAGGATCGATGTATTGCGCGTCACTACCCCGTTAGTACTATAGGCTAAGTGCGCCAGTACTGGTAGCGCGACGCGTGATGACTTCATAAGTTCTTGTAGGGAAAATCTGAGCGGCATCATGTTCACGGCGATCAAATACTCGAAAATCCTAAAACATAACTCACCGTTTCTCGTAAGCTACTTGGACAATCACAGTAGTTTTTTCAGAATTTGTTATAGAAATACCTTAAAAGACATGAGGATATTATTAAAATTCCCATTTTCCAATTGTATTGCTTTGAAAAAATTGTTTTCTAATGAAAGAACTATAATGAGGTTTTTAGTGCAAACATATTTTCACTCTGTGTAAAAGTTTTTTCTTAATTGAGATAGATGGTAATGTAAGTGTAAGAAATGATTTTCATGAAGTGAATTTTATTTTGATATAAGAGTTATTCCTCTAACACCAATACTTTTCACAGTTTGATGTGTTTAGTTGCGAGATCCTCACGCGTGCCAGGTTTTCGATAAACTGAAGATTGTTAGAAAGACCGGTCCGTCATTCCGTTCGGTCAATTACGATTGTGCTTGAAGGGAGGTTGGACATCAAAAATAGTGATTTAATAATGGAAGTAATAATAAGAGTTGGGTTCTTTAATATAACGCACTACATCCCTTTCTACTTTTTAGTTATTATTTTATTGAGGATATTTAATGTACACTCTCTGAACACACTTATGATATCAGCACACGAATTATAAAATAAATTATTAGAGTAGGCCTACTTTGAAATTCTCAACATTCAGTTCCTAGGCTGACAATTCACCAAAGATTAATATATATAGCATGTCGGGAATCTAACCCGGAACGCTTAACACAGAAAGTAGATGTTAGAAACAGAACTTGAGTTGACATTGGAAAACATTGTTTTGCGTTGCTTAAATAAAGACTTTTGAAAACAAGATTAAGATTTTTACTGTTAAAATGGTAAATTGTATTACATTTGAAGATTTGAGAGGAAATATTGTTTAAAGTTCTGTGTATTGTGATTTTCCTGTATTCAAAATAAACTATTCATTTTTCCGTATCAAAATGTTAACAATATCTAGCGACCGTGACAGGACTCAGTCGGAAAAATGAGTGATATTAACATTTTGAACAGGAAACGTGGTGTATATAGCAGAACTTTTACAAAAGCAACAAATTAACTAAAAGCGTTGCTGGAGATGGTCGAAATAAATGGATATAACCGCGATCCAAGGAAATTATCGTTGCTGGAAGAAAAGGCTAACCTCGTACACAGTTTGGATCAGGAGACCTTCCAACACCTCATAGAGACAGAGGCGACAGAAGAAGGCCTGATCATTGAGGTAGAGGTAGTGGACGACTACAAACGTAAATTCCGTATTTTAGCAGCTGCAGTCTTGATGCTGTTGATGTTCGGGAAAAAGAACATGAAAATGGGGCTTAGTCATCTATAAGTACTAACCATAATTTAAGAAATAAATATCGTTTTCCAAAGATTGAATTCAGAAAATTCAGTGGAAATTTACGAGATTGTTGGGTTTTTGGAACCATTTTCAGAAGATTGGCGAGGACCAGGAGTTAGATAATGCAGACAAATATGAATATCTTATCCAAGCAACTTTAGCCAATTCCAAAGCCCGTGATATTGTCAATAGTTTCCCAGCCACTGGGGAAAACTATCCCAAAGCCATACAGAAACTTAAATCACGCTTTGGTAAAGATTCCTTAATGGTATAGATTTACACTAGAGAATTATTATCACTAATGAATGCCATGGCGTTCCTGATGTATCTTCCCTGTATGATAAAATTGAAACTTGCCTTAGTGCTTTGGAGAGTCTAAGGGTAACTTCAAAGAAATATGCTGCGATGTTGTTCTCTATTATAGAATCATGTTTGACTACAGATATGTTACGCGCTTGGCAGAGGAGTGGTGGAGGATAATAAAATGGAGCCTGAAGAACGTCTTAAGAGTTTAATGAAGTTCCTGGAGAGTGAAGTAGAAGGGGAGGAGAGGCTCAAGCTTGCTGTCAAAACTCCACATAAAGGTATCATCACTGCTAATCCTGATAAGTCAAAAGGTAAGAAGAAAGATTCTGAAAGTTACAATGAAGATACATTACCTTCAGCAGCTTCTTTTGTGGAGTAGATTCCTCTGGTAGCATGTATATTTTGTGATAGGTCTCATGTTGATGACAACTGCTTCTTAGCAAAGAAGAAAACTTTAAAGGAAAGAATGTCCCTTTTGAGGGATAAGAAATCATGTTTTCTTTGTTTAAAGAAAGGTAATGTTTCAAAAATGTTCAGAACTAAGTTAAAATATATTTATGTAGTAAAAGACACAACAGTCTAATATGTCAAGACTCAAAGCACTCAAGGGATGCTTCTAATATGAAACTTCAGTCTCATTCTTTGATTTCCAACGAAAAGGATAGTATCAGTGGTTCATGAATGTGATTTTACAAACTTTGAAGGATAGGATAGTTCGAGACACCTCTGTTCTAGAGACCAGGGCAATGCTTTAAACTGGTAGTCAGAGATCTTATATTCTTGAATCAGTAGCAGAGAAGTTAGGTACCCTTGTCATTGCACTGGAACACTACGACATTCGCTGTTCGGTGGTGTAGTTACCATGACAGACGACATTCGTGCTATAGGATATTTTTGGAAAGTTTTGAGAAACCTTATGCTTGCAATTTTAAAGTCTTAGGGGAACAAGTGATTACAGGTTACCGTTTTTTTTTCAAAAGAGTTCATGGTTGAAGACAATTAAGGCAAAGAAAATAAGATCAATGATAATGAAGGTCCCATTGAGGTATTAATAGGAGCTGATGTAGCTGGAAAGTTAATAACAGGACAAACATGTAGACTAAGCAACGGTCTTGTTTGTATTGAGACCCTACTTGAATGGACCATAATGGGTAAAGCAGTTTCCAGTGATTATTCTGTTACGACCAACCTTGTTACCTCTCTATATATTGGAGATATTTCTGTGGAAAACCTGTGGGAGTTAGATGTACTTGGCATCAGTGATCCTGTCTTAAGGAAAAACTAAAGATGAAGCAAAAGCAGCAACAATGGAAAATTTTCTACGAACTGTATATATAAATGAAGAAAACAGTTATGAAGCCCATTTGCCTTGGAAGGATAATCAGGCGTTTCTTACATCCAACAAGGTTATGGTTGAGAAAAGGCTATTAAACACCGACAATAAAATGAAAACCCTTGGATTACGTGAAAAGGGAAAAGGGACAAGATTATTGAACCTGCTCTAGAGGATGGGCGTTTCAGGCACTATCTATCTCATTGCGCTGTCGTGAGGGAAACAAGTACGACCACGCCCATGCAACCTGTATTTGATGACTAAGCAAAGGAGTTTGGAACCTCTTCTCTAAATGATTGTTTGTATGATGGTCCCAACCTAATTGAATTGATCCCGGCTATCCTTCATAGATTCAGGGAGAGGAAAATAGGAATTGATATGCAGACACAAAAAAACTTTTCTTCAGATAAGTATCAGTTAAGAATATAGGAACTATCTCTGTTTTATGTGGAGGAATGAAGCTGAGCATATCTATCGATCTTCAGATATGCAAGAGTGGTATTTGGCTTAACTTGTTGGCCCTTCCTCTTGGTGGCAGTTTTGAAGTATCATTTGATGAAATATTTTCAAAACCCCCGTTTCAATCCTTGATCATTAAGAGACTTCTACATAGCTTCTATGTAGACAAAGGTTTGACGGTGCATTGACGGTGAATTAGAAGTAGATCAGTTTATGCAATAATCTAGTCAGGTCTTATCTTAAGGCAGATTTAATTTGAGAGGGTGACAATTCACGCAAGATGAGGGAAAATCTGCCCCTCTTTCTTCTGTCTTAGGAATGTTGTGGGATCGACAAGATTATACGTTGCTTCTGAATGTGGACTGGTTGAGTAGGTGTAATGTAGGAGAAGTGACAAAAAGGAAAATTTTGTCTCTTACGCAAAGAATTTTCGGTCCTGTGGGAGTGATATGTCCCGTTACTCTTGGTGCAAAACTGTTGATTCAGAGGACATGGAAGACTAGCATTGGATGGGATACAGTGGTAGATGAAAAATCCAAAGCCTAGTTTTTCACCTGAGTAAAGGATCTGCTTCTATGGTGGAAATCAAGATTCCTCGGTGGTTTGGAAGAAGTGATCGTGTACAAATTCAATCTTCTGTGAACGCCAGTCAACATGCTTATTAGGCAGCTGTTTTCGTTCAGATGTGAATCCAGTGATCATCACACAAGTGTGCAGTTATGTGAAGCAAGATCGCGCGTAGCCCCCCTCAAAGAAATAACTATCCCTCGATTAGAATGGTTAGCAGCTACAATTTGTTGCGAGGTTGCTAAAAGGTGTGCTGGAATCCACTTGTTTGAAGGTTCTTGGTGGGTTTTTTTTATGGTCGGATTCTTTTACAGTGCTGGCTTGGATTTGTAGGAATGGTAACTTATCTGTTTTTGTTAGAAATCGGGTGAATGAGATCAGGAACTTGACCGATCCCAGTCGTTGGAGACATATTTCAGGCTCAATGAACTCAGCTGATTTGCTATCACGTGGATGTTCTGTTTCTCAGCTGGTGGATTCCCAATGGTGGGAGGGCCCTGCCTGGTTACATATATCACCAAACTGTTGGCCTCAAGCAGAACCTATATATGACGAAAAAGACATATGAGGAGATGAAGAAAACTCCAGTGAATTCTTTTACTATAGTCGACGAAGCTTCACCGTGGTATGCAATATATTTTTCCAGTTATTGAATAATAGTTCGTCTAAATACATGGATTCTTCGTTTCTGGAAGAATTGTCTAAGACGAGAGAAGATTTCACAAGAAAACCTGAAAGCTAGTGAGCTAGAGAAGGTTGAAATTATACTAATTAATTTCATTCGAAAAGAAAGTTTCCATGTACCATCTGATAATGATTATCCTTGCTAAATCCTTTTGTGGAATAAGGTGTCCTCAGATTTAAAACAAGACTACTCCTTAGAGGTGGCCTGGTGGTCTAGGGGTAAGGTGTCAGACTTCTGTGCTGAGGGTCCGGGGTTCAATCCTCGGTCCCGGCACAGATTTATCTGATTGCCAAACCCTTCCTTCACCTCTGACAAGATGTGTATTAATCACAACTTGTGAATGTGAGGAATGCCAGACCTCCACCGTGGTTCGGATTCCACGTTAAACTGTAGGTCCTCCATTTCATCTCACAATCACCTATCATTCACATTAGCGTAAGTGCGTATAACCCGAACGGGTAGTAAGACGCGGTGCTAAATAAAAAAATTAATAAAATAATAAAAAAAAAAAAATACTACTCCTTAGATAATATTTGAAGCTGTTCAGATTCCCTACGATTCTCCCAGCGCACCATGTTGTTGTTTCCCTTCTTATCATGGAAGATCACGTGAAACAAAATCACACCGGAGTTCAACTTCTTCTTAATCACCTAAGGCAACGTTTCTGGATTATTGGTGGGAGGAGAACTGTGAGAAAAGTCATAAGTCATTGTGTCAGATGCTGGAGGTATGAGGGGAAACATGCTGAAGTAGCTCAAGCTCCTCTACCCCTCAACTGCATAAGGGAGGCATCTGGGTTTGAAGTAATAGGGGTTAACTTGGTGGATCCTCTGTTTCTGACAGATGAGAATATAGCATGGATTGTAGTTTTCACTTGTGCTATCTACCACGAAGTACATCTGGAATTGATTACTTCTCTCTCCACCGTAGCTTTCCTTCAAGTTTTCCAGCGTTTTGTAGCTCTGGAGAGGGCGTCCTTCTGTTATTTACGCTGACAATGGCACTAACTTCACCGGTGTCAATAAACGCTTTTCAAACATTTGATTGGGAAAAGATTTCTAAACATAGCTTGGTTGAACGTATCACTTTGGAAATTTAACACCCCCCCCCAGTGCTCCATGGTGGGGAGGCTTCTGGGAAAGGTTAATAAGAGTAACAAAACAACTTTTGAAGCGAGTTTTAGGCAAGGCTTGTTAACTTTCTAAGAAGTGCTTACTCTTCTTTGCAGTATAGGAGCTGCCATTAACTCTAAGCCACTGACATACCGGGCAGAAGATTGTGGCGATTTAAGTACTCTCACCCTGGGTTGTTTTCTAAAAGAAAGAAAGGAAATTGGAGTTCCATAATGTGATGCCTTGGATGCTAAAAGTCTGAAACGACGAAACAGTTATCTTCTCAATCTAAGAAATGAATTAAAGAAGAGATTTCAGCAAGAGAAAATAGAAAGTTGAACCAAAGAATAATAACAGTGGTTGAAGTCCGTTAAATAGGCAAAGAAAAACTAATAACTCTTAGATGAACAATATTACGTTTTAAACTGGCAAATTAGATAGGGTTTAACAACTCCAAACTTATAGGAACATCCCGTGGCTCGGGAGAATACGTGTCCAAGACGACACGGCAACAGTTAAAAGGAAGTTAAGTAGATATAGAGTATTGGACTCCAAAACAGCCGGGCTAGCGCCTGACTTCCACCAGAAGGGTCTAAACAGAAAACATGCTGAATTTAATACAAATAAAGATGGACAACAGATCCCATAATTTTAGAGTTACTAACCTAAGCTCGGCCTAGTTAGTTGGCTTGGCGTGTAATTAAGAACTTTTTCAGATATAAATGATATATGGTAAGAGGACGGACTGTCCATTACATCAGCAAATGGCTAAAAAAACAACCAGGTGTCAACACTCAATAGTACTATGGCCGGTCCTTTCCCAGTGGATACTGCCAGATCATTCAATAGTATATTTATGTCATTACCCACTACCTGGGGTGAACATCAAGTTTAGTATACACCAACATTAAATACATAAACATAAAAGAGCCAACCAAGGGGCTAAAGAAAATAATATCTGTGCGGGCCACCATACATAGCTAGACGTATTCCGCACTTTGCACACCAAAAATAATAACACAGAATAAGAAATTCCAACTAGAGTGCTGTGAGATACTGACCTAACTAGGTCCTCAAATAAAGGCGTTAGACAACCTTCTTGTAGCCATTCAAAATTTGAACACCTGAGCATGACGTCCATGGCGTCATGTGATATTGTGAAGTCTTATGAACTTATTATTGAATAATGAACTTGTGGAGAAGAGGACACTTACAACATGGGTCCTATTACATATAGAGCTCAAAGCTCCTGTATTTAAGCTATGTCATATGGACATAGGAAATATATGTAGTCAAATTTTCTGACTTACAGAAAATTAAGTCAGCTGGACTTAAAAACTAAACTTAGTCACTCTGACTAAAACAACGTGTTTGATGGACAAATAATGATAACAGTCATCTTGACTAAAGCAAACACGTCTGATGGACGTGGAACTAGTATCATAGCCACTTTGACTAACAAAAACTAAACTTAGTCACTCTGACTAAAACAACACGTCTGATGGACAAGCTATAAACAAACATAGTCATATGGACTAACTCAACAAATCTGAAGGACTTGGAAAATAACCGAATACTTGGATCAATAGACAGGATTCCCTCGGCGTCGAGGCGGTGACATCCACGACCCAACCATCATGGTCAGCGGTATCTTCTACAGGTTCTGGAGCAGAGTTTCCTTCTTAGAATATATCCAATGATGAACTAAAATCTGTGAACTTAGGAGTTCCCTGTTATATACTCTTTTCTAGACTAGCAAAATAGGCAAGTAAACAAGGAAAAGGGAAGAAAAAGGGGGGGGGGGGTTGGAATGGTGGAGAAAGAGTTGCCAAAGAAGTCCGCTAGGGGAGTAGTGCTCGTCGCTCGTGGCTTCGCGACAACGAACCAACGACCGTCGGGTCTTTTTTCAACGTTGAGGTCAGAAGGTTAGTCGTGCGTTGAAACTGCCACGCCTTCGCTTCCGCCATACTTGCAGAACAGTTGGTGAAAGCATGGTGATCGTATCCGGGAACATCCACGTAATGTAAGTAGAATCCAAATTATATTATTGCTGAAAATATCAGTTTTAATTCTCTTCTTCGGATTCCCTTATTGTAGTTTAGCATTTTGTGCGAATTACAGTTTGTAGATGTCATTTTTATTTAGGTGACATGCTAAAATGAGAAAAAAAATTTCTCATCAGTCTCCATCTATTATTATAACTTTAACTTTTTCCATTTTTACAACTTTGAATTCTATCTTCATCAATAATAAGACTATATTATATTGAAAGTTTGTTAATTTTCATGAAACAAGGTAAATAAAAACTTGTTTACATTTGGTTGAATGACGTAATTTGTGTAGAAGTCTTGTTCAAACGATCATGTAGGTTATGGAATTGTAGGAAGTATTTCTAAGTTATATAACAAACACTCTATTTACAGTTGGCTATTAGCTTGTAAATGGTTTAAGAAATCATAATATATTAAAAGTTCGGTAACTATATTAAAACATAGCTTAAAACATTTGTTTGAATGACAAACTTTGTATAGAAGCCGTTCGTTCACATGATCATTTAGGTTATAGTCTTGTAAAGTCCAATTTTACAGGAATAACAGTAGCATTCACCAACATTGATAGGAAGTTACAAGCATTTGATATTTTAGAAATATGTTTTATTTGATGATTTATTAGATATATTTAATCTACAAAATTATAATAACACTTCTAATACTACCTCCATAGGGATTGCTTTGTAATTTGTCTTTGTTTGTAAACCTTATACAAAAAAGGAAAACAAATATTTGTTTCAAATAAAAGTTATTTATTTTTTATGCTCCAGCGAATGAACACTATTAGCGTTTGATATTGGTGTTATCAAAATAAACAAAGATTCTCTACCAAGTGGCCATCTTGAATTCTTAATAAAGGTAATCTTTGAAAAAATTCCACCTTGGTTCTTTAATTGAAATAAAGAAGATATATTTAAATGACAAAAAAAGTTATAAAACGGTTAGTTTTACAACCAACATTTATTTTTAAAATATTTTAAATACTAGCTTCATTTTACATAAGTTGAAAGAGTAAAATATACCTCGTGCTAGCCAACGAGATTATAAATCTACTTTTGTTTTAGTGTTTGTATAATTTGTGTTGCATTGATTATTAAAAAGATCGGACAAAAATTAACTAGATAATTTAATATTTTTTTAAATACCGGTAATTTGTTTAGTAAAAGTTACTCTTCTTTGGAACGTATGATATGTGAGATAATATTGTAAAGTTTCTTTTGCAGTAGCTACTTTGTATAAATGTTATTTGAATTTCTTTATTCTTGTGTACGATTAATTACAAAGTGTTTGTGGCAGTGACATATATTTATGATATATTTAATTTTCAATTTTATGTTAATATCTTTTCTAAATTTCATATTGCGTGTGTATCAAGAAAAGAATTGTGTCCCTAACCTATTTAAACCCTAAGATTGTTATATTAACATCTTGATAGGCCTAGGTTTGTAGGAAGTATCACTATATTAGCCCACAACTTATTTAAAGAAGCAAGTTACTAGTTTCGAACTTTCTTGTGCTATTTAAAGCTTTTATTAATATATTTATTTCATTTAACTGATTAGACATTGATGTATGGCATACTCAATCAAATTAGCGAACGATGTCAAAATACCACAGTGCCTTGTATGTGTGTAAGAGAAAAAGAAATACCCTAAGGTTTCCTTTTCTCCCACGCAATGACCTGCAGACGAGTTTGAAAATTTCAGCTACAGATGTCCATTCAGTATATCAATGAACCAAACAAATATTTTTTTTGGACTATGACCAGAGACTTTCGGAACCAAGTGATATTTTCTCCAACACTTCTAATGTGTATTTAAACAATACCGAAAACGTTTGGCACATATTATAAATAATAATTGATACATATTCTCACAATTGAATAGAAAGTTTAATTTGGACATTTATTCATTTATCCTTACTTTCTGTCCTGAGGCCTAGAATGTAACTCAGGATCAATGTTACATTGTTCCTCTACCTCCGCTAATTTGCTAGTTTATCCAATTTACAATCATATTAAATAATTTAATGTTGAATATATCTCCTAATCTAAGTGTCCCTATTTTCCTATCTTCTAATTTTATCGTACTAGTTGGTCCACCTCAGGTATTTTACGCCTCACCTTTTGTAGTGTTACTGTCGTCATTGGTCTCACTACCTTGTCTGTCTTCAGTTTGTTTGTCTTGTCTAACCTGTCTTCTAATCTTCATGTATGTTATATAACTGTCCTTTTCTCTCTTTGACACGTCGTTCGTGATTGCATCCAGGAGACCCCACCTATCCACGTCACGCAATATATTATGATAAATTGCTCCGGCCTGTAATGGAACTTGCATTATTTCCCTCTCTTTTACCATTAATTGACATTACAGTACGCGTGTTCAGGGGTAGCCTCCCTTCCGAATTCGCATTGTAATATTGTGTCGCGCGATGGGGATGGGTGTTCATGCTTAGGCTCCGCTCGTCATTTTTACTCATAAAAAGTGGTAAAAACTCAGTTAATTTTTTTTAAAAAAGTACAAGGAGCTATCAAAAAGTGTTGTGAATCTAACGAAATAAACTATTTGATTCCAAAGTGCAACCTGGGAAAGCAGGAGAGCTTCGAGATTTTACCTGCTTCCATGAGAAGCTATTCAAGATAAACTGAACTAGGTCACGGCGGCCTGGGGTCATCTCGGTGACAGTGTCCGCAGTGAATTTTGTCCACAGGAAACACGTGCACACCTCGTGCAGCACTGAAAAGAAGAGGTAAGAGTAAGCAGCTCATTAAGGGGGTCAAGTAAAGTTCTCACGACTAACAGTTTATTCCCACAGCAGCATCTACAGTGGGAACCTGTGGTAGGCAACAGGTATAGTGCATCAAATTCATATTGACCACTTTCAAACTTTTAGTAACTAGCCATAAATTTGGAGAAGGACAAGTATAATACAGTATACAATAAGACTAATAACAGAAATAAATGGAAGTGAAACAGTCCAACTATAGTGCGACCGTTACATATTGACTACCTTAGGCTACATTAAAGAGGAAAGGGTAGGAAGTGACAAGTGAGATTATTAACTAAATAGGGACGGTAATATACCTATAGGAGGTCGAGGGAATAGTGACTCTTTTTCAGACCAAGCCAAACTTCAAAATTATTCAATAGAAACCGAATCAGAAAGTGGTAAGTGATAAACTGTTTGTGAGTGTAACCGTAGATAAAAGTTTTGATTAGTTCAGGGATGGGGGGGGGGGGGGGTCAATGTCATACTGACTCCTATGCTGATCTGATGGAAATGCCAGATAAGAAAGGGAGAGCTGCAGGGGTCATCAAAGAGGACACAGATGGAAAGAAAGAAGAGGAGGGAGGCAATAGGGACACCGATGAAACAAGCAAGGAGGTACCGGAGAACAATAAGGATATCTATGAGGAGACCTGTAGGAAGATCAGTTCCATGCTCACCAAGGTAAAGGCCAGTCAAGAAGCGCAGTCTGACATCATGAAGATCATACAAGAGCTGTATACAGGAATTTCCTTCAAGGATGGGAGGATAGCCCAACTAGAGATAGAGAATAGCAGATTGAGGCAGGAGCTCAAAAAGAGCCAAGCGAAGATAACGCCCAAGCCTACCTTTGCCTATATGGCTGTCGCAAAAACATTCCTAGGAGTGTCGCTGGCTCCAGCCCAGAGAATTATGAGAGAACAGGAGAGGAAGGTGAGTCAGGTCTTCATATCATCCAATAAAGGGGAGGATGCAAAAGCAATCCAATAAAAAGTAATGGGTAAAACAGATCCATCCAAGGAGAGGATCAAAATCAAGTCTATTCGACCAGCAGGCAAGATGGTAGTGGTAGAGACTGAATCAGAGGACGATACAAATAAGATTAAATTTAAAATGCGAGGGACCAAGGAAGAAAAAACTGTTACTGACAATCTTTGACGTGCCTACAGAAATGACAATAAAAGAGATGAAGGAGACTATTTATAGTCATAACTTTGAGGATAGGATAGACAGAAAAGACTTTGAAGAGAGGTTCGAAGAAAGATTCAAGACTGGGCCAAGAGAAAGAAAGACGGTGAACAATGTGGTTGAGGTTTCTCCGAAAGTCAGGAATATAATGGTGAACATACAGATTTAAGTGAAGTTTAGCTGTGTATCAGGGAAGGACTACCTTGTAGTTACCAGATGCAACAAATGCAGGGACCTCGGTCACAAGGCCAAGTTTTACCCAAAGCAGGATATGGTGTGTGGGTAATGCAGGAAGAAGGGTCAGAAAGCAGAAAATTGCAAAGATAAATTTTAAACTTGCATCCCCTGCAGTAGCAAGAAAAAAACAAATTGTAAGCACCCTAATCACCGTGAATGTCCTACATACCAGATTTTGTTGGACAGACTTATTCAAAGGATTGACTATAACTAGTACAGAACTTAGAGAGATGACAGATCTACTTTCAAAAAAGTGGACAGGCTAGATCAAATACATAAGGACATAATAGGTATGGCTAAAGTAAAGAGGAAAAAACCTAACTCTCCTCCAGAGTGAAAAAGAATATGATTAGGGCAAAACAATATAGAGAAAAGGATAAGAGAAATCAAGAGACCAATCACTTAGTAATAAAATCTGGGGAGGGAACAAACAAATCAGGTGGAAAACGTAAAAGTGAACCTCTGAGTGTTGGGAATATTATCAATGTGCATGTATTTCTTCAAAATATAGCCTTGTACAAGGTTCCGCTAGAATCGGTTAATATAGGGATATTGTATAAGGATGGAGAGCTGAGCATGGAGAATGTTAAGAGGTATGTAAATTCTGCATATATAGTGATACACCCTGGACTACTGGGCTTTACTAGGAAGTCTTGGAATATCTAAGCCAATACGGTCCGGAAGCAACACGAGCATTCTACTCATAGATGAATATAGAAGCATTAATGCGCAGAGTGTTAACATGTAGGTGTAAATATGCATATGGTCGGGAAGAGAGGTTTGCGAGTGCTGATGGTGCTAGAGGAAGAGAATCCTCGCGGTATTCGGCAACGCAGAATGGAAGCACGTACTATCTCCGGAACTACGAGGTGGTGTTATCTGGACTGATAGAAGCATCTTCTATGACTAAATTCATAAATGGGGGAGAAAGGAAAAATATGGGAATACCTCGAAGAGATGGGAATATAGTACATGAGGGAGCAATAGAAGGGTTTGTTGGGACGAATTTGAGATATGCAGGAAAAGGAGATAGGCTGCACTGTGGACTTGAAGATGCCAAAGGTGTCTTTAAGTGCATAAAGGAATACTTTATATCCTCTGCAAACGTAATTGAGGAAGAACACATAAAGGCAAATTTTTGGCCCTCCCATCTCGAGTGTAATCTATGAATTTAGAATAATGATCATAGTGGAAATGCTGCTGGCAAAAGCCAAACATTGGGCAAAAAGGGTAGGAAAAGCAGTACACCTGCAAGTAATAGGATTTGGTTTGGGAGTTTGGTGTGGTTCTATTTATCAGCAAAAACACTACTATAGGATAATAAGAAAGGTAATAATAGAGGAGCTAGTTAATAGAAAAGCCAGAACTAGACTGATAGATCACACCGAATTTCTGTGGATGGATGGCATAATGGAACATTTCAGGGACCATGAAGAAATATGTAAAAAAAAACAAACGGGAACGCTAATAACTTCTAGCAAAAGGCCTCAATATGAAAAGTATGGAGAGATGGAAAATCAAGGATTCCTGGTCACATGCTATGCATGGTATGGCAATAAGCGGCCAGAAAATGAATTCTGGGATGGCCAGTACGGGTCGACAGAAGACTCTGCTGCTGCACCTTCTACATACATACCCCAATTACACAACTCATTGATTAATGAACGATTACATAGGGGTGGGAGGAAAGATAAATAATAGACCGAAGGAAACTCAGATGGAGGAAAAAAGGGGATTAAAAACTGGAATGGCTGAGACTGTATAAGAAATAGTATCCATCTCAAATAAGGAACCAGTATTGGTTAAGTCAGGAATAGTAAGTGTGGAAGAAAAGGCTAAAACAATATCATAGGTCGTTGTGGCAGAAAAAGCCAAAATCGAAAGAGACAGGAAGAAAATAGCAGGAATGGTGTGGAAACTGCGGAGGAAAGGAGTAGGATATAGTAAGGAACAAGTGAAACAGGATAAAAAAAAAAGGGCAAGGATCAACTTGTGACAACAAAAAAGGCATGCCAAGGAGCATAAAGAAGGAATTATGATAGTACAGCAAATCTAGAACAAGGGGACGTGAATATTACTGGCGTACTGTCTCACTTCTATCCCAAATTAGAGGAAAACCTTCATCTATTAAGATTGGAAGAACATCACAACCTTAATCTGGTACTTCGTTACTTAGTAAGGAAGAGCCAAGAGAAAGGTAACACGATAACTTTTCCAACACCGGAGGCACAGGACAGAATACAGTTAAAAGCGACAAATTTACCCACAGATATATCCAAATTAAGGGAAATTGTAAACAAAATCTTTAAAAGAAGGGAGGAAGAGTGGGATATTGAAGAGGTTTATAAGCACCTCGTTCAAGCACACGGTTGCACTGCATTCGATGCAAAAGAGAAATAATCGAGATGTTACATCCACACGTACCATCCGTGATGGAAGAAAACAAGAAAATAGGAATCAAAATAGGACAAATGAATGCAATGCAAAGTGCGATCGTGATGCATTAAGTGAAGAAGGTGGTGGAAGAAAAGGCGTTGGATGTTGTATGGCTACAGGAGCCCTACTACACCAGGAATGGAATTATCCCGCCTATGCTAAAAGACGCCAGAATTATACCGAATGGGAAGGCAGCAATGAGTGTCGTTATAGTGATCAACAGGCACACAACAGTAACAAGGATTAATAATTTTTGCAATGAAAAGGTCATATGTGTGGAAATTAAAACTGGGATTAGTGGATGTTTACTAGTTAACATGTATTTTCAGTTCCGAGATGAAATAGAACCTTATATAGAAAAACTAGAAAAGATAGATGAGGCATCATTCCCTAATATACCAGTTGTATACATGATGGATAAAAATGCCAGGCCTCCACTCTGGCATAGCAATGACATACGACGGGTAGATGGTAGAATAAGAGAGTGTATGGCGAATCAAAGAGGGAAACTACTAGAGGATATAAAAACAACAAGGCATCTGGAGGTGGTAAACCAGCCAGGAAATCCTGCAACGTATGTAGGAAGGGGTGAACTTCCATCTCTGTATATCCCACCGCTTCCACTTATCCTTGTATTTCTCCACGGTTCTCGATACCTCATTCTCCTTTTCTTCCTTTCTCCTAGTTGCCTTCACTCTTTCTACAATTTTTACCTCCTCCTCTACTGCCACCGTCTTAACCTCATCTTCTATCTTCCTTAGCTTTTAACGTTCCTTATGTTCCTCCACCCTTCTAATGTTCCTCCTAACTCGTGATGATGAATTCCTCTTTTTGATTCTTGACTTAACTTTACTTCCCCTCCGTTTTTTGTCCTTGTCCTAACTCTCAAGTCTGTCCAGTATACGTCTTAACACTGTTGTCAGTACACGTATATCGTCACTCATAGTCGGAATTCTCTGTCTGTCTGCCCAGCAAAAGTTGGTACGTCGGACATTCCCTAGTCTTAGGGTACTTGCACTTTTCTTTTCCTCTACTACTACAAGGTATGCACTTCTTTATTTTCTCTGTACAGCCCTTAAGTCCATGTCCCACTTTCCCGCAGACTGATTCCTTCTTAGGACAAGACTTTATTCTATGTCCCAGGTCCCTGCATCTGATACACATCGTAACCACAAGAAATTCCTTGACTGAGATATTTGTGAACCTCAGGTAAACTTTTCCACCAATCAATAGACTACGGACCCTTGGGGAGACCTCAGAAACATGATTTGTTACTCATCTCTCCCTCTTCCCAGTCTTAAACCTGGGCACAAAACCCTCGTCAAAGTCCTTTCTCGTTATTTTCTCTTCTAGGTTCTGTTTGTAAATCGTGTCCTTCAGTTTATCCTCAGTCATGCCCACTGGTACGTCACATAGTTTCACTAAGTCTTCTCTTTCTTGGTTGCTCGCACTTGAGAGCATCAAGTGCTTGGACTCCCTTCCGTATCTTATCTGTGTCATCAACAGTTTCAGTTTCAACTACCACAACCTTACCGGCTCGCCTAATTGACTGGATACGAATTTTATCCCTCTCCAGATTGAGCTTCGACATTACCTTTGTCTGGATCTCCTTCAAGTCCTCTCCCTTGCTAGACGAGATGTATACCTTACTTATCTTATTATCTTGCTCTCACATTATCCTCTATCCAGTTTGACTACCGGTCCTCCCGATGATCCTGCGGCCGTTACCTGCGCAAACGTTGGTCTTAATATCTCCTCTTCTTCTTGCCTCTTCTTACCCTCAGCCTTTTCATTCTCGTATTCCATTTATTTAATCTGTCCCTCTTGATTTGCAACCACCAGGAGTAGAAGGTCCACCTCAAGTTTGAGTTTCCCCGTCACCCCTACGCTGCCACTCTTGTCCTGAAATAGGCCATTGATGAAGTCGTTCATTGCCTCCGTCCTTCTACTTGTATTCAGTTTCCCCTTAGTATCCTCGTACTCCTCCTCGGACCCGGAGGTGGATTCATCAGTGAACTCCTCCACCACACTCTTCTTACCCTCCCTAGGCATCCTTAACCATTGTTGCAGCTGCGAGCACCCTATCAATGTCGCATTGCAACCGACAGACTACGAGCCACTCCTTTGGTGTGCCTTTTGTAGTGTTGGGGTGTTTCAGGAAATTGCTAGTGTACACACGACCAATTACGACCCTTATCACTCGCTATTTGTTTCACCAAAACCTTTGAAGTTGTATCCAATTTCTATTTTCTAGTAACTGAAAGTTGTTGGTGACCTATAGCTCACTTGTCCTTGAACGGTAGCTATTAAAAACTGTTTAACGAGCAATTAATTAATAGCTTCTGACTGTTCCTGTCTCTGTCTTACCACTTGGAGTCAGTGGAAATTTCCACTCAACCTTTGTTTCCGTTTCCCTTCAACACATTTCCCTTAGTAGCTTTCAATCAAAGGGTGACATAAATATCTAGCTTTTACCAAAATTAGGGGTGTAAATTTCCCTTCCTAGTGATATTACTTTATTTTCCTTAATTTTTATAGTTTTGAGGTGAAACAATATTTTCTAAATAACTCTCCCGGGACTTGATTTACACTTTCACAAACATTACCACTGGTTTATCGACACTCACTTAACAGATTGTTCTACTTTCCACAATTTTCGCACCATTTTACCGGTCTTTTAATCACTTTTGCGGAGCGTTTCTACCACGCGCCCGCCTACAATAATTGGAGACGGATAAAATATTGTTTTTAAAAACCACAGATTTGAAATTTATATTAGGATATCTTTATTCATCCTAAAAAAATGAAAGTTGGCCATTTGATAAATAAACCTTCTTGTGACTTGAGTTAAATATTTGAATTTGTTTAAACCTCCTATAACATTAGGCTATCATGAATGTACGATATTGATCTTGATTATGTTTTGTTCATGGTTAGTGAGAAAAATTATTAATTTGGAATCAACACTAGTTTAAAGTTGCATTACGCTGACACACACAATATAAGCTCTGACCATTGATCTCTATAAGGACCGTGGTAGTGGCAGAATCTTTAAACACGCGAAAGAAGATGATTTCTGATACAAGTAGCTAGTAATAACTTATTAATGTTCCAAACATGTTTAAACTTTGTTGATAAAAAGATTGAGCCTATTTCTTATGGCTCTGTGTAACTTTTCGATTTGCTTGGGTCATAAAGGAATGTGAGGTTATGACTTCTGCTGTTGTACCTTCCGAAAATAGTTTCTGTTCCTTATATTAATAACCTATATTTTACAAAGCTCAATGTCAATTTTTCGGCCAGAGTCTCAAGAGCAGTAACAACTACATTGAATTCGTTCAGCATGATAATTAAAATATGGCAGACGATGTCTAATTCCCCTAATGTAGCACCCGGTGATCGTAATTCACCAATCAATTGATCAAATCGATTAAAATGTACCTCCAGAGTTTCACTTGATGGATCAAACATCACTTAGAAGTAACTGGTTAGCTATACCTTTTCTTGCGTAGATATTCATAAGGGAAAGCCATATCTCAAATGCAGATTCTTTATCTTTGGCACATTCAAGAACGTTGTCTGAAAGTTTCTGAACTAATAATTGAGACTTGCATTTTCGATCTTTTTTCTTCCACTCTGCCAGTTTTTTTTTCTTCTTATTCGTTATTTTAGAACTATCAGCTTCATTGAAAATTACTTTAGTTCGGTAATCACTTTGAACTACTTCCAGCAAATTGAGTTCATCAAGCAGCGTTCCCATTCTAAGCTTCCAGTTATTGAAGTTTGAACCATCAAATAATGGAACATGATACTTTTCTTCATCTGTCATGGCAGCTAACAAGCCTTCTTCTAGGATACATCTTCTAGAGGTTAACGTTAATGTTGATTCTCGATGCGCACAGACAATAATAAATGTTCGTTCATTTTAATAGACTCTGGGCCCATAACCTGAAAACGTGCCACCACTGGTTTATAGAATGTTTATTCTATGACCATCAAAGATTACGGGATTAAAGGTACTTTATTAACTGAAATATGCATTGATCTCTACACTATAACTGGATGGACATCTGTGGCTGAAATTTTCGAGCTGTCGTCTGCATACTATTGGGTAAAAGAGAAAGAAACTTTCGGGTATCTCTTTCTCTCTTTCACCCATACAAGGCAATGTGGCATTTTGACATTGTTCATTAATTTGATTGATTATATGAGATACATCAATGTGAGAGTGGTTAAATTAAATAAATATGTTAGTTAAAGCTTTGAAGAGCATATAAAAGTTCAAAACAGGTTAGTTTTTTCTTTAAATAAGTTGATGTAGCCTAATATGTACGATGATTTTTGAAGGAAGCTTACTTTTAAGGCTTTATCTCGTACCAGAATCCTATCCTATATTTGTGTCTAGTTAGGATAAAAGACCTTCCAGAAGGAAATTTCTACTTCTGTTCTAAATTGCCGTTCATCCTACCAAAATATTATATATATGATAGTATTCTGGTACGAAATAAAGCCTTACAAATTGGAATTATTACTAAAATCCGGGTTTATAAGATAGTGTACTTCCTACAAGGCAATAACCTAAATTATCATTTGAACGTAAGACTTCTACACAAAGTGTGTCATTCAAACAAATGTAATACAGTTTTTAGCTAACTTGTTTCATTATAGTTATCGAAATGTCAACATAATATGGTTTCTGAAAGATATGAGCCAACTTAAAAAAACAGGTATTATTACAATAATACTTTCCACAAGCCTATAACCTAAGTGATAGTTTGAATGCATGGCAACTATTCAAAGTTTGTCATTCAAACAAATGTAATCAATTTTTAAGATACCTTGTTCATTATATTTATCGAACTTTCAATAAAATATGGTTTCTGAAACCAATATACACGCTAATAACCAACTTTAAATATAAGTGTTGTCGTGGCAGACTGTAAACAACATTGATGATAACTACATAAAAATTGAAATATCTAAGGTTTATTCGTATTTGTACAGTATTACCTGTAAAACTGGATTGTATATCCTTTAATGTAAATGTTTCTTCAGGAAAGTATGGTATAAGACTTCACTATTTTCAAACAATAACACTTTTATTCATCAGAGACATGTTTTCGCATAAGAACATTTAAAGAAACCGTTAAATCTTTCCCCCCCCTCAGTGTAGCAGACGATACACTTGAGCGTCACGCTTTTGTCCTTGGAATGTGCATGTGTATGTCCATCCAGTTATACTATAGAGATCAATGAAAATATGAATATGAACTGAAAAACTAAAATGTCAGGCAAGAACAAATACTATCAACAGAACTACCAACATATCCATAAAAAATGTATCAAGATCATAATGAATAAATGTTAAATTGCTATACCAACACTATCTAGGGTCCGGATTTATGATTCTACGAATATTTTATACTTATTTTAATAAGACGACGTTTTCGTATTGTCATTTTGAGCCAAAATTACTCTTTTTTTTTTAAAGGGGATGGTATGTAATTTTCGTGTAATTATTCTAAGAAATGACAGGAAAAGGCCAAACAAGCCAAATCAATTCTCTGATGTCAACAAAACTGAAAAAAAACACCAGATTTTGAGAATTTGACAAAGCCAATTTTGCAACCCTGCTGCCAACATTACTACTAAAGGAGTTAGTGAGTGAAATAACTACAGTATTTAAAAAAAATATCTCGTTACTTTCATAGAAAAGGTCACTTTTGCATCGAACATTTTTATTATACTTTATAGTAAGTATGTGATTTTGTGTGATTTATCAAAAAACTCCTGAAATTTTTATAAAAGCTCACGTCTTCTCACTCTGATCTCACAAAATATATTTTTTAAGACCTGGCAACACTGGGTTATAATAAAACACATGGACTAAAATATTACTTTATTGATTTTTCGTGCTAATAGCAGGTAAGTACTACCGGAATAATTTAGTTTCAAAATATTAACATTTGTCTATTGTTTATATTAGTTATATTATCTACTCTGAACTAGATTTTTTAATTAATTCTACTACAAATTATAAGATTAATAACCTAACATAATTGGTGATAACTCTAGGTGAAGATTTCTTTTACTTAATTTATGGAATTAGGAATTCACTTACAAAAGTGCGCCACCTTTCCCTACCTTGAGCAAGTTATATCCAGTCTATTTCATTACATCCCATCTCCAGGTCCATTCTAATGTTATCCTTTCATCTGCGTCAAGGTCTTCCCAATGGTCTTTTTCCATTGGGTTTGCTATTCATTACCCTGAACACAGTTCACACTGCATGTCCTGCCTACCATAATCTACAAGACTTGATTATCTTAAAAATATATTGTGTTTAGTACAGGGTCTGTAGGCCCAGCTCATATAACCTCCTCCACTATCTAGAATCCTCATCCCTCTTAGGACCCAATGTATTTCCAAGCACCTTGTTTTCGAACACCCTAAATTTGTTTTCGTCATGTAAGGTAAGAGATCACGTTTCACACCCAAAGAGAGCAACAGGTAAAACTATTGTTTTGTAGGCCCTATATTCTGAGTTTTACATTTCTTGAAAGCAGGTGAGATGTCAACAACATACTGACTGAGTAATAGCATGCATTGCATAAATTATCGTTCTTGATCTGTGTTCTCTGTATTATCACATACATAGTCTTTTGAACATTCACTTATAAAATTATCTCCTTACTAGCCTCTAATAGAAATCTGCATTTCTTGCAACAGCTTCCTTAGTATTGCTAAACAAAGCCAAATCATATTCTCTGAATTGGAAAATGACTCCAATGCTCTAACCACTGAATTATCCAGGAATTGTGCTCAGAGTCTTTCTTGACTGTCTGTGATGGAAATCATTAGCTACATGTGCATGATCTTAATGGACTCTGCCTTAAAATTTGAGTGAAGAATGACTCTGGGCCACAGACACGATATACACCAGACCCACAGCCTACGGGTTAAAATGGCTGGGCTTATTGGGGGAGATTGAGTCCTTCTACATGGGTATCACTAGATACCATCAAGGGGCACTTTAAAAAAAGTTCACTTTAAACATGGTTTCACTAGAGTGAGAACACAAATATCTATCTCTAGTCAATTGGCCAACTTCCACAAATCCAACTTTATTGTCACATAATCCTCTCTCACAATGAGCTTATGCAGACTAAACATTATGATTACAATTGTCTCTTTATGATGAACATGATAAAGTGAGTCATTTAACAACTGTACTTTTGGAAGTGTTTTCTTTTCACTGAGCATTAACACTAGCGAACCCCAGTGTTGATGGACTCAACCTGGCTCAAGGAGCGCGGTGACACTTTCCTTTGTCTGTGCCCTGGGCACGGGACAATTCCTAGATAGCTCAGTGGTCAAAGCATTAGCATTTTCAAGCCAAAGTTCCCAGGTTTGATTCCTGAATCCAAGTGTAATTTTCCAAATTTAGATGTGGTTAAAACTGTAATTAGAAAATATAATAACGTGGCTATTTAATCCATATTAAAGCTAAATCATCTGCATATCTGCACTTTAATTTTTAGTCACAATCCTTACCTATTCCTTGCATTACTGTACCCTAATATCATACTTTAAGGCTAGATTAGAAAATAATGGGGAAAGCACATCTTCTTGATTCAAATCATTAAATGTATTTTGAAAGCATCTGAAAAGTGATATCCATCACATATCTTGACACGCATAACAGCCAAACATACCTCAATTAGCTAGAAAAGTCTTTTGGTAGCCTATCCCAAAATTAACTAAAATTGCATACAACCGGTTTATTTTAACCGAATCTAAGGCCTTTTTAAAATCCATTTTAATTGATGTGCCATCATGTTTTATTCCCACTTTTTTATTTCTTAATATTTGCTGAATGGTAAAAATATGATTCGTTGTTTCTTAAAATGATAGTTTTGGCGATATCCACACTAGTGATCCCCAGTTATTTCCTCTTCATATGGCATAATTCTCATTAAAATCATGTTAGATGAAATTTTGAAGCATGTTGGTAGTGTTGAGATACCTCTAGACAAGGCCGTAGTCGGGGGGGGTTTTCGGGGTTCAAACCCCCCCCCCCCCCCCGAAATTTTATGAACAAAATATATATGGCTTTATTTATGTTTCAAACAATATCAAAATTAAGGTACAAGTACAAATTAGGGGGCTGTGTTACCATAAAAAGCACTTCAGAGAGCTTCCAGAGGTGTTTATTATTTAGAATTTTTTATAGCCTTCGGCAGTTATGGTGTTATATTGTCATAAAAAAAATTCAGATAGCTTCTAGAGCCGTTTAATAATTAGAATTTGTTCTAGCCTCCGATAGTTGGGGGTAGTGTTGCCATAAAAAACACTTCAGATAGCTTCTAGAACAGTTTTTTATTTAGAATTTTTTCTAGCCTTCGTCATTTGGAGGATAGGCCCACCAAACCCCCCCTGAAATTATTGGCTGGCTACGGCCTTGCCTCTAGGCTTAAAGTTATTACACACTGTTTTATATCCCTTAATGAAAATTGGTATTATATTACCATCCTTCCATTTTTTTAGTAATACATTATGGTTCCAAATGGAGCAAAGAAGTTTAGGAATTTCTATTACTACATTTCTCCAACTTCCTTTAATACCTCTGCCAGAATTAAATCTATACCTGGTCCGACACCTTAGCTCAGTTGGTAGTGTTTGTCTACTGAGCTAAGGATCTCTGATTCGATTCCCGGTATGGCCGAAAAATTTATTGTTAGTGAAATGTGGGATGCCCCTTTAACTGAAGGATTGACATAGGGGTATTGTTTCTATTATAGATTTTTAGATAATTTAAAGTTGCGCAGGTAGTTTGTACTGATAACATAATTAGTCAGTTCAGAAATTGCATGTTAAAACACCTTAAATGAAAAAATGAAAAATCTATATCTGAAGCTTTATGATACTTGAACTTATTAAAAGTAGGCCTATCTTTGACCAAGTGATAATCCTGTACTGCATATTTATAGGTCTACTATTTATTGTTTGCTTTGGAGATATTCTTACTTGGTTTTAAATCTATGATTCTGTTCTTGAACCAATAAAGATAATTTATTCACAGTAAGTCATGGTAATTCAGTTAGTAAAAAAGGGATATCTTTAAAGATATGGCCCTCATTAGTAACTTATATCATGTTTATTAACATTTAGCTGGCAGGCTGTGTAGTGGTTTGACGTTTTGGGTTGTAATCTTGACCAGATGCTGCTGGCCTAACCTTTTCTCTTGAAAACTCATACCATACTTAAGAGTATCCTGCTTGTGACAATGTTTTAAACTTATCAATTCCAGTTTCAGGGATTCCAATGAACAGTATTGATGAAAGCTGTAATGATCTCAAGAAACAGTATGACACATGCTTCATGTCCTGGTTTAAGGATGAGTTTATGAAAGGAGGAACAAATGATGCTAAATGTGCTGCATATTTCAAACAGTATCATCAGTGTATTAAGGTATGAATCATACAAATCACTTCCCTTTTTTATTGTGCCTTTAGGATGGAGGCTTGCCAAGAAATCAAGACCCAGTATGACAACTGCTTCAACACTTGGTTCACGGAACGATTCCTCAAAGGGGACCACAACGATGAGATGTGTGAGCCTTTCTTGAAAGTGTACAAAGCATGTATTGAGGTATAGTAGATTATAGTCTAAAATAAATTTATCCCATGTTTACTGGCAGATTAACAGTGACTTCACACATACTTTTACATCATTTTACATTTAATAATTAGGTTGTCTTATCAGCTAATGTTGGCTACTAACAAAATTTCAAAACGCAAATATTGTTTTAAAAAAATATATTTAAAAGCTTAAGCATCATTACACATTTTTAGTTCTTCATAGATGGAAGAGAGAAAAAATCATGTCTAAAGTCACTGGTAGATTCCTAGAAATGCATCTGTGATCAGGGTATCTACTGAGTTGGAGAAATGAAAATTAGTGACTTTTTGACCACAAAATTCCTTCGGTAAACGGTTGAACATTATATAATGTATATATAGGCATAATGCACTCACACGTAACATTAAACTTTAACTAATAGCAAAAGTTAACCTTGTCCTTGGTATCACGATAAAAACAATTAGGCAACTTGTGGCGAACGCATGGGTAGTGGGTGGCTTGATATTCGATGTATTTGTGTTGTTACGATGCGTGGAAATTCAAACAAAAATATTTTCATTACTTTATGGCCAAATTATTGAAAATTCGTGACATTTCAGGGACTTTTGTGACCCAGTAAACGGACCCTTGTGGTGTATATATAATATATTCACAAGGCCGAAGACACCAAGCTCACAATAAACTGTATTGTAATTTACAGACAAAGCTCTGATCAATCTGGTTTTAACATCCCTGCTCCATTATAATGTAGCTGCATTTTCTTTAAAACCACTGTCAAATCCTAACTTATAGAATAACTAGGATTTGTTTTTTTAATTTGAGCGCTTTTTGAACCACCTTATTATATTAGTCCACAACTCGTAAACTAATGTATTACAAGAAACACATTTACCAGTTCTCCAGCTTTTAGTACACCGTTGTGTAAAAATACACATTTTCAACTAAATACCAGCAAGGTCTAACACGCTACTCTTGCAGTAGACTAGACTGCCAATGACTGGGAGATCGAGGTTCGAATCTCGGGTGGGTGTGCTGAGGGTGGTTTTTCCAAACTGGTTTTCCACTCTTCTTCCACACAAATGCGGGTGTACTTCCTTTGAATGTAAACTTCTTGATCCCTAAAACCATTATGTAATTAGTACAAGCGATTAACCCAAACAAATAGTAAGACATGGTGCTAAATTAATTATTTAACTAAATCTTTCGGCCATGCCACAAATCGAAGCCAGGAACTTAGTTCAGTAGAGACACATCCTACTTACTTAGATAGTGTAGGCAGTCATCAATAACTTAAATGTTGAATATACTAACAGTTAAACAAAGTTGGGTGTAATGTGTAATTTTACATGTTCTTAAGGTTGGTTAACAAGCTCCCTTAGCTATTGATAGTAAAAATATAACTAAAGAATTAATTTGACATAAACATCATAAATTGTCATATAGTTCTACAAATTCTCAAATCATTGTTATTTACAGAAAGCGATGAAGGAGCAACATATTGATCTGAAGGAGATTGAGCGAGACTTGTTAGGAACAAAGAATGAGAACCAATCGCCACCAAAGAACAGCTGACAGCTGCAGATTACTGGTATGGGACTGTATAGATGGCTGTTCTCCTGCAAGACGGCCGCTCAAGTGTTCACACACAACAACTTGGGGCCAGCATGGTCACCGCCTAGCGGCAGATCTGTCACAGATGTGTAATAGTACAACTCTTTTATGATGCACACTTGCCATATATTGCATAGTAGATTATAGTTTTGAATCAGTCAGTGGTATTTTCTTTTATATGTTCAATGTAACTTAGCTTGCGACACATTTATTTTGTAATATTATATCAAAAAATTTGATTTTAAGTTTTTTTACAATATTGCACTGTAAATTGTATTTATTGAAACATTTACTAGTATTCAATATTTATTATCTAAAAAAGCAAATTATGTACAAAAATTTTACTAATTATTAAATAATATTTTTTTAAATACATATTAATATCACACTAGCACTACAATATACTATATCTTTTAATGATTCGTCATCTGTTTCCAGCCTTTGGCTGGTCAGTTTAGTAAAATGCTTGCCATCTTCTTCTATCCTTCCACCATTCTTATCCTCTCACTTGCACACTTTCTGCTATCTGCTCCTCCCATCTCTTTCTTGGCCTCACTTGTGATCTATTGCCTACATACTTCATTTCCAACATTTTCTTTGGCATCCTCTCTTAGTCGGCACTAATCCTAACACCAACATCATTGTAGTTTATTACCAACCCCTTGTTCCCTAATGTGTAAACACATTATGGTAGCAGACGGCCCAAGAGCTACACAACGTGTAGGACATGTTGCTTTATATTGTGTTAAACCATTTACATCTCCTCTTTAAATAGGTCTTTCTGAAAATTTACAGTATCAAGAAAAAGTAGAGTAAAGGTAAGGGTCATTTGTGTCAAGTATTTCAAAAAGCTCCCGAGTTTGACAAGTATATTAATAATTTTAAAATGTTAGTAGTATAAATTATTTTTTATTAAAGTCTATAATAGGTGGGGTGGGGCTAAAGCTCTAGATCTTGGTCATTCAACCTTATCTTTCTTTACCTCTGCTCTCCTGGCGTATGTATAGATTCATTTATGAGGTGGGACACCATTAAGGCGAATTCCATTATCCGCATGTAATGATATTGATTTGGACTGCTCTCATATATTTAAAAAGTCATGGATGAAGGTATTTTTCTATAAAGTATTGTATGTAAATTATCCTTTTAAGACTTCATCCATGGAGAATCACGCCCTTTCAGGAATAGTCTAGAAGGATTGCACCATTAAAACTTATTTTTTATTTCAAAATTTCACTCTGTAGTATTTACCAAACAAGCAAGAGACGCCAGCTCCCTCCCTATACCCAATAGGAAGCTAGCCTTCAAGACACCTGTTGCAAGAACGCATTTGATTTGTTGGTTTTGACACTGGTCATGAGAGGTCAAGGGGAAGGGGGGTAGTCATATATAAGCTGTGTGTGCGGCGAAAATTAAACCTAGAATATGTGTAATATCACGACTACTTATAAAGAATACACAGAAAATAACCTGTATTTCAAGTAAAATTGTATAAGAAGATATAATCACTCCAATAAATTGTGTGCAACATTAAGTTTTATTTATTCAAGTAAAATATTGGTAATAATTGGCGCTCGATCACGGGGCTATAAACACCAATTATATAACGATAATCCCATATCATAATAATTGGCTCCCAATCGCGGGACAGTTATATATCAATAATACCATATAATAATTTGGCGCTCGATCACGGGGCTATAAAAACTAATTATATCATAAACATTCCATAACGTGTAATTGGCTCCCAATCATGAGGCATTTATATCTCCAAACATTCCGTAACATTATACGCAGATGGAAGGATGAAACGTGAAAATGATGATAGTGGAAAGCAGAGGGGACCTACAGTTTAACGTGGGTCGAACCACGGGGAACATGGCATTCCACACATTCACAAAGCGCAAATCACACACTTTGCCAGAGGTGAAGGAAGGGTTTGGTAATCGGATAAATTGTACCGGGAAAATTAGATTTTATTGTATTTAAAATGTAAGATTTGAAATAATGTATGAAAACATGTTTGAGAATGACTCATTTTTATAAAAAATAAATACTTCTGAAAAAGTTAAAAAAACAGAATTATTGGGTTTTAAATTATAAATAACACTTTATCAAAAAACAAGATTTAAAAATAAAAATACCCACCAAAAAATAAAAGAGAAAGTCATTTGTGGTACCTCTCTTTGTATACATAGAATGTTATTTAATGTTTGCATGCATTCACAATGATAATTATACATATAGTGTGTTATTTATGTTTTTCAACAGCCAAAATGTATTTGCAAGCTAAAAAAAAAAAGACTTTCGCATTTTGACAGTGCTTTTCTCCCTAACCTGTTGAATAATCCTGTATTAGATTTCTTATGCGCCTGTTGAACATCTCCCCTTGCTGCCTTTTTAGAACTTCTCTACTCTCACCCTTCGCCTCAATTCCACTTTCAAGATACTTTACATTTCTCAGCTCTACTCCATCCATCTTTATAGCTTTTCTAGGTGTTGTCTTATTACTTGTTATTACCATTACTTAATTCTTCTCCATGCTAAATTTCATCCCCCACTTTCACTTTATTCCATTTCTGTACTCTGCCCCCCTCTCCCGTTCCCATCAAATCATTAGTAATCATAATTGACTTTATTTTTGCCTCCCCAAGTTTAATTTTTACAATATTAATAATGAGTATTTCCATAACCACTAGAAAAGTAGTGGTGGTAAAGCACTACCTTACTTCAATTTTGTTATTTGAAAGCGCTCCATCCATCCTTTTTCCGTCTTAACACAACTTAGGTTATCTTCATTTATACTCTTTACTCTCATTACCACTCCATCTCTTTCTGGACTTTATTTCCATTTACACTGTCTACACATCCAGAAATACCATTACCAAGTACTTTCAATCAGCTGACATATAACAAAGATCAAGTCTATTGTAGACCTTTATTCTGCTCTTCTCCAACCTTTCATTATATTTTCATATTTTTCTCAGCTTTATTCCCCCAAAGTTTTCATACCTCTTACTGTCTTTCTTAAAAATTGCTACTTTAATTCCCCTTTTCCAATCTCCTGGTAACCTGTGATCCTTCCATATCACTCTCAGCATCCTGTATATTCAGTGTATTCCCATTTATCCTGCAGCTCTTATCATTTCCTTTGTAAATTCATCCACACCTGCCTCTTTTCCCTGTTACATTATTTAAAGCATCCTCCACCTTCTTCCATGTGGGACCCACTCCTTCCTCTCCCGAGATGAATATTATCTTGAAATACCCTTTCTATAATCCCATCTTCTTCCTTTCTTCTTCAAATTTTACTCTTCCTATTTTTCCTCATTCATGTTCTTAAAACTCCCGAATGTTCTGTTTTTCTTCCACTTCCTCTTATCACTCCTCCTCACTTTACATTCCATCCTTGGTCAGCCTTTTCCTCTTTATTTTTAAGCTTCCATGGCCATATGACTGCCACCAGCAGCCTTTTATGAATGTTGTATTGAATGTATTTATAACAAAATAATTTATATAAAGAATAAGTTTCTATTTGTATTTATACTTAATAATTATAGTAGTAAATTAAACCTCTTATGTTTACAATTTTTTTCTAAGATTTGGAATTAAGATTTATAGGTAAAATGAAGATTTAGGCCTTCCGCCCACAGAGCTACTCAAATAAGACTCAAAAGTGATGCGAGTGAAACCTTAATTACCAACTAATAGTTTGAGAGTCATCGCTAATGTATTTCAATAGTGGCCCAGTCACAGGGCTACTGTTACCTAATCTGTTTACGACGCGTCCGTGATTATAGTCACTGCAAACTCAACATGCTAGTCGCTGGGCTACCTCAGTTACAAACTCAATCATCATGAATGAACAATTATTGAACATTTAATGTACTATTCAAGGTAGCTTTCTTTTGATGCTACAAATTTTGAATCAGTTTCTTACAGTCCCTTTGCCGTGACAAAGATTTTATTAATAGTCTGCAGTGTATATTCTTTACAGTGTATGACTAATTTTTTTTATTTGGTTACATGCCTTATATCTGTAATAATGATAATGATATATAATAATAATACTAAGAAGAAACGAACAACAAAATCCTCCTTGGACTCGAGACACTAGACATTATATTATATAGATATGAAATATTCTAGGAGCCCAAGATGGTGCTTGCAGCTAGATAAACAAAACTGATTGAAATTATGCAACTTTTGTGATGCACCTTGTGGAAAAACATAAATAACAACCAGTTACTGACCAGTTTGTAACTTTAATCAAAGTTGAGTAGCTATGTGGGTGAAAGGCCTTAGATTTAAGATTCTTAAAATTTTGGTTTCAACCTGTTTCTACTTTTAATCTCCATTAATGTATGGCCATCTTAATTAGTATGTCAGAATAGGTGGCTTTATTTTAGTTTCTTGAATACTAGAGGTGTGCAAAGTCTAGTTTTTTAATTTGAAGATTGATACCTTTTGTTGGTTTCTTTATACTTGAAAAAATATATTGTGATTTGTATATAGCTTTATGCATTAAATTTACCTGGAAAATGTTTTAACCATTAGCGACCAATTTATTGATGCATTTTTTTCTTTGCTATTTTTTTATTTTAAATTATAATGTTAAAACCCATTACAAAATACAAAAAATGTATTATATTTGGAAGAAGGTATAGGAAAGGTGGATAGAAACAATATAAAGGAACAAACAAATATGGCCTTTTAAAATTTGAAAAGAACAACACAGTTCACACTTTACATTGCTGCCATTGGACAAAGAGGTAATGGTTGCCTCTTAAAGAAAATCGATCGTCACCGCCCAATCCCCCGACCTAGGTTTCATTCTATCGAACTCATCAGGGAGGAGTGTGAAACGCGCAACGCAACTTCCTAAAAATGGAAACCAAAAAAACAAAAGGGAAAAATGGAAAATTGTAAAGAATGATAGGACACATAGACAGGAACATGTAAAAGGTAAAACATAAAGGACAAACACAGAAAAAGTACATTGAATGTGAATATGTAATATATCTCTATAAGGAAAACCTCTTTTCGCTTTATGAGGTAATTGTGTAGTTGTATGTGAACTGTGTTCTCTTTCATTGTAAAAGCCATATTGTGTTTCGTCCCTTTTATATGTTTCTATCCACCTTTTCCTGTACCTTCTTCCAAATATAATGCAATTGCCTCATAAAGCGAAAATATAAAAATACAAAAAATATAATTACCCATTATTTTGGATGGTTTTTTGATGCGTTGAACAGAAATACCGTAAACATTTATAACATTCACTAATTTAGAAACCACAACTTTTATAAAATGTATAACTTATGTATAAAAAAGTTTAAAAACCCTTAAGTTTATAAAATAAAGAAAAGTTTTAATGTAAAAAAACTTTTCATAATGGACCCATTAGTTCAAAAATTTAATTTTGTATGGTAATCATGGAAACATGTGGGATTTCACACTACACATCCACACTGTTTTACTCCTTTTTTTTTTTTTTTGGTGCACACAAAGCATCTTTGTTGGATTTTCCTTTGAAGCTGTTGGTGGAATCTTCATTACGAAGTGTGCCCAATGCTCGGTCTGAAGACGCAGAGGGCTAAGTCCAAGTGACTGTCTTCCACGGCTTGGGTATTGTGGTAATGTTACATGTTCCAATATCTGTTCCACAAAATTCAACCAGAACTCTGTGAATGATTCCTTTTCCCAGTTAGAATTTTCCACACCACAAAGGAATTGTAAAGTGCCATACCGAACTTGTAAAAAAATATATTTTTATAACTTTTTGAATATCTTCTCATTACTGGGAAACTTGAAAGTACCTGGTTTTTGACAGTCAACACCACCCATTGCAGTTATTATAGTCTATAACAACTTGAGGTTTCACAACTTTTCGCTTCACTCTTTTAGTTTTTCCAATGTCATTATCAGAAGAGGTGAGTTGTGCATTGTTGATAACATCAAGACATCTTTCTTATCTGTCATTTGAGACAAAGGATATTGTTGGAGCTTTGATGGACTACTTCTCCTGTGGAAGTTTTTTTTGAAACAACAGCTGCAGGCATGTTTGTTTTTTTTGTGTGTGCTTACTAACAGTTCCTAGTGCGTATGTTTTATTATCCAGTAGCAACCTGAATAATGATGGAGAACTGTACCAGTTGTCTGTATAAATGGCATATCCCTGGATCAAAAGTGGCTCACTCAGGTTCATTAAAACGGCTTCACTGGCCAACATACCACCATGATCATTCTGGGCCACAATAAACCAAAAACTTCCAGCAATATCCTGATTTTGACTCGTTCAGTTTGTAAAATTTTACTCCAAACCTGGACCGTTTTGAAGAATTGAATTGAACTTTCATCAATCGCTATATTTTTGTCAGGCATGTATACATGCTCATTTTACATTCATGTACTCCCATAGGCTTAATATTTTTCAGCCTATCATCATCTCCTTCATATTCACTGGCAAAATGTAGATATCTACATAAGAGTAAGAAACGTTTATAAGACATTACCTCTGAAAAAATTGGTGTACGAAGAATTATCCTCTTTGTCCAGTACATTTCCAGTCGTCGTTTGAGATTTTGCAACATCAGCACAATAAGGGCAAAAAGAGTTTTTAGTTCGTCTACAATAACGGGAAACCATTTCTCATGATTTTGAATGTCCAACTTCACTTGAGCATACCTGTTAGTTTCAAGCACAATCATTTAAAAAAAATCACACAAAATTTCACTAATAGCATCAATTTCTTTTGGTACAGTACCATCATTACAAAGCTTTTAAATAATATTTTCATTCACTCCAGATTGACCAATGAAAGGAATTTCAACTACCCTATTATATTCTTTTTCCATTCCCAAGTGTATGTATAACCTATCATGTCTTCAATTTCATCGCTTTCACTTTCACTATTCTATTCTGAACCGTCATTTACAACAATATTCATTAGCAGTTCGAAATCTTCATTGTCTGTTACATCAATGTCACTCTCACACAAATATTTTTTTATTTCTTCAGGCCTATTTGCAAAATTACCACACACTTAACTCATTTTGTTTGTGAATAAACAATCATAGATAAGGGAGAAGTAATAAACACTATACTTTAGTCCCTAATAAAGAATAATGACACAAATGTCAGAGCTCACATTACTCTAGACATTAGAGAAAAATAAAACCATATCTAGAAGGTACTGGATTTCTCTGACATCTGTTGGACATTCATAGATCTACTATTGTATTGAAATAACACAGTGAGAAAGATATGTCAAAGTCAGTGGAAGGACATACGCTGCGAGTCACACTTGTCAAAGTCCCTGTACTGTATATCTGTGGTGAGTAGCACTCGTCAATGTCAGCGAATGGGTTGATGCACAATTAATTGTAATATTTTCTTTTATTCTGATAAATAAAGTTACTATCACAACATACAATTCAACTATTTCAGACTTTCTCACAAGACTATTCAGGGTGTCCACTGAGTTGGAGAAACAAAAATTAGTGACTTTTTAGTGACCTTTTTGACCACAAAATTCCTTCATTAAACGGTTGAACATTATTTAATGCATATATACGCATAATGCACTCACACACAACATTAAACTTTAACTAGAAGATGAATGTTAACACACAACATTAAACTTTAACTAGAAGGTGAATGTTAACCTTCTCCTTGGTATCGCGGTAAAAACAAACAGGCAACTTGCGGCTAGCGCATGGCATCATGGGTAGTGGGTTGCACGACTTTTGATGCTTTCATGTTACGATGAGTGGGAAATTCAAACAAAAATCTTTTCATGACTATGACCAAAATATTGAAAATTTGTGACTTTTCAGGGACTTTCGTGACTATTCCTTAACCCAGTAGACACCCTGCTATTGTTTTGTAATGTACATAACAGCTCAGGATGACAATAATTAACCCTTTATTGAATAGTTTAGCTTTTAATAATTTTTATTAGTGAAGCCACAATGTTTTTCTAAGTTCGGTCAAAGTTTTGATGCTTAACACACCTACCACCCATCATCTTACTTTTAATGTTGGATATTTTATATCATTTACATTGATAGGTCTCTCTTTTATGCAATCAATTGAACACTATTTTTACAAAAAGGCAATGTGCACTGTCAAAACAAAATTATTTAGGACAAATTACAGAATTTAAGAGTAAAACACATAGACTTTGTGGAACTAAGAACTTAAAAGTTCATTGCCACACTTAAAAAAAGTACACCACCTATCCCTATCTTGAGCTCATGGTGGCTACAGACAGGGAAAACCTGGAAAAGTCAGGGAAGTTTTGGATGACAGGGAAAACAGGGAAATGTCAGGGAATTTAACTAAAAATAAGGAAAAGTCGGGGAATTTAAAAAATGTCTAAAATATCCCATTAATTTCGCAACTAAATACTAAAACAAAAGTTAATAATACCTAAATAAAATAACATTTTAATTTTTTAAATAACTGATAAAACTGTATGTTTAGTATATACAAACTTTTTTTAATATGGGATCAATAATAAATAAAACAAGCCATCATCCACCATTAAAATTGGAAAAAAGTAGTCTGGGAAAATTGAAAAATGTTGCCTGGAAAAGTTTGGGAATTTTGTAAAATATGTTTTGTAGCCACCCTGTGAGCTACAAGAGTAAAGCAATGTCTTTAACTTGCACAAAACGCATAATAAAAGCAAATGAAATTAAAAAAGATTGTTCCCATAATAATTTAAAAGTATAAAAATTTACTCAAATTTATACCCCCTTTCCCCTGTTAAAAAAAAACAAGTTTAGGAAAAAGTGTTTTCTATGTTCATCATTGTGTTTGGCTTTGGAGAAATTTGATGGTAGTCTAATCTTGCTTTATTTTTGTATTTTATCTTCCAATATCTGACTACTGCTAATGTAAATACTAAGTCATAAATATTTATTTTAAAATAAAGTTTTTCATTTTCAGTTCTTGTTTCTTTTTTAAACATCCTATAGCAGATACATATACTATTACAGTAGTCCTGGAAACTCGACATTCCATGTGCACACAGTTGTTGGTGCCAGTCATCACAATCCAAGGTCATTCAAATGTATAACCTCTTTGTGTAACTCGAGTGGAACAGTCGTACTGTGGTGTTTTTACAAGTGCTGTGTTTGTTAGTTTCCCAATTCAGTAACATGTTATTCGAATTAATACAATATTATATGTACGGTACTGTACTGCATTTCTGTATATTACACATATGTATATACACCATTATATTAACACTTAATATCTTCTACTGTATATATTACTGTTACTGTAACATACAATACTACAGTACAGTACAACTGTACTATAATATTTGATACTGCTGTACTGTGATTCATCCTTGTTTGGTTAACATGCATCTTATGCAAGTTTATTCGTAAAACTCAACACCATCACAATCCACATTAGGTTGAGTTTCCGAGACTCTACTGTACTTTTATAATTACTATTTGTAATGGAAATGGTCATGAACAAAGTGGTAAACAAACTCGGGGAGGAAAAAATGAAAGCCTTGATATTTGCTGATGACTTGATGGTATGAGGAGAGAAGGAAGAGGAAGTACATGAACAACTACAAGAATGGAATGAGGAAGGAGAGTTGTTCTATATGTGTGTAAGAGACCTGTTATGTAGAAGAGAAGCCCCTCTAAGTGTAAGGAAGTGTGTACAGGGCATACTTTGTACCTATTGTCACACATATGCAGCAGAAACATAGACAGTGAATGTAAGAGAGACAAGGAAAGTGGAGGCCATGGGAATGAAGTTTGTGAGGAGCATGTTAGCTTAACGAGGAGAAATAAGATTAGGAATGAAGTTTTATGGGGAAGAGTTTGGGTACGGGAAGTACATGAGATAGTAGAGGAAGCAAGACTGAGATGGTATGGATATATAATTAGGATGGAAAAAGAGAGAATGCAGAAGAAAATGTTGGAAATGTATGCGGAAAAACGACCGCAGGGGAGGCTGAGAAAGAGTTGGGAGGAGCAGCTAACAGAAAGTGTCCAAGTGAGAGAAGAAGAATGGAAGAAATTAAAGGAAGACGAGTGGTGGAAGTAGAGAGGAAGATGGAGGCATTTTAATAAACGGATCCGGCCACAGGCTGGAAACAGTTGATGACGATAGCATATACATATTATTATAGTAAAAATTTATCTATCAGGTCAATAGAGTTCATTAGGAATAAATTTTTTAAGTATTTACTTGATAAGATTGTTTTTAATTTCTTGGAATTTTTTGTCAACCTCATATTAAGATACTTTTTATTACAAATACACTTAGTTGTCTTAATTTATAACAATTTACACTAGGCTACTTGAGTGTTAGCAAAAAGAGTTAAGCAAAATCTTAAGCATGCAAGAAAAAAGTAAAAGGTGATAAGATTGTTTAATTTGTGATCATTATATAAAAAGATAATTAATAGATGCAGATTTATGACTATATGTAATATATAGCTGTTTAAGGAAAATCTATTTTATTTTATTTTAATTATTTTTTTGTATGGAAGAAGATATCTTTACAATGCTAAGAGTAACACAGTTCACACTTTACATTGATGTCACTGACAAAGAACACCGATACCTCAACTCAGGTTTCATTCTTTTGGAAAGAATTAGGCCTGTTTGGGAAATCAAGAAGTTCCCGAAACTTGGGCGGGAAAAACTATTTTTCGGTAAAAATATCAAAAGGTTGCCAAAAAAATAACTATAATGGGATGTTTGTATTTAATGCTTGATAACAATATTATTAATTTACTCAAGTTAAATTCACCTTATTATCCTTTAATTAGACAGGTACCCAAAATTTCAGCCACTTTTATTTTACAATTACCTTACCAAGTAACACAATTGAGCATCCTTAAATAACACTAAGCTACTTGATGGTAATATTTATTCCTAAATATATTTCAGGGAGGAAGATTTATGTTAGGGGAAAAATAATTAAATAAGTGTAATAATGATAGAATTGTGCATGAAATACAGCTTCACCGCATTTATTTGGCATAAAGACACATTTATTGTGTTAATTAGCCTATTTGGGATGGCATCTATTTGCTTTTGTATCTTAGATAAT
This sequence comes from Timema podura, assembly GCA_033556935.1. Classification (NCBI taxonomy): domain Eukaryota; kingdom Metazoa; phylum Arthropoda; class Insecta; order Phasmatodea; family Timematidae; genus Timema; species Timema podura. The sequence continues at coordinate 29,941,531 of JAVRXN010000003.1, read as the reverse complement.
AATAGTTGGGTGAACTAGTATTTTTAAGTTTAATAGCGCTTTTTATGAGAGGTTTAGTAAATGAACCATTAGAGGTAACCAGACACAATGGCTCAGTTGAGAAATGTTTTTGGTATTCTTATGGACAATACTGTGGCTCACTTTATTTATTCAGATTAGCTCTAATATTTTGATGATTATAGTATAGTTATTCAGATTAGCTCTATATTTTGATGATTTATAAATTAGTTATCAGATTAGCTCTAATATTTTGATGATTTTAGTATAGTATTCAGATTAGCTCTAATATTTTGATGATTTATAATATTAGTTATTCAGATTAGCTCTAATATTTTGATGATTTATAGTATTAGTTATTCAGATTAGCTCTAATATTTTGATGATTTATAATATTAGTTATTAAAATTCATGCCATGAATTTTTTATTCAACAACTTTTCTAGTCAATCTATAGAATTTATTTATATTCATACCAAAAATGATATATTAAAACTATTCAATTATAATAACTGCACTAGACATAGGATTCTAATTTTATAGTACATCAAAAACGTACCCAACACTTATTAGAAATAATATTTTTATATGGCAATCTTACAATTTAAAAATAAATTAATATACAAATTTTGTGTGATTTTTTTTCTTTTAAAAAAACTACAAGATAACATTTTAATTTACTGATCAGACCCCTAAATTTCAATCTAATCGAAGCTTTTCCTCTTTTCTCGACCCTAGTCAGGGTAAAAGCACATTTTTACGACTCAAGACTTCATAGCACTGGTGAAAACTAGTAATTTTCTTTTCTTAAAGAGGCAGTCATTACCTTGTTGCTGTTGGAAATTAGGAACTGTGTTCCTCTTATTAATTGCAAGTCATATTGTGTTTGTTCCTTTTTCATAAATGTGTGTTTGCTAGCACATCTATTCAAAATTGATTTTAAATCTTTTTGTTTGAAATTTTTTTCTTTGAATAAAAAAAAATGAGTACCTTAAGAATTATAGTTGGGATATTATTGCTTATTTTGGTGTATTGGTCAAACAAGTGGTTGGCTAAAGTAATTTTACTTTATATTTCAATTAATATTTTGTAGTTTTGTTTTTATGGCTAAAATTATATTGACAAAAATTTAGTTTTGTTTAGGTTTAGATTGATTTCATGATCTGGTGTGGAAGATTAGCGTTGGACTAACTACATCTTATTGTATACCTAATTGTTTATAAGGTAGTGAGTCACCTTCGTTGTAGCTATAATAAATTATAGTAATAATTACAATTAATAACCTCTTCTTGTTTTTCAAATCAGACACATGAGGAAGAAAAGAATTACAAGTAAAACATGTCAATATGATAGCATCAACAATTGTTTGTGGTTTTATTTATTTGATACAGGTGTAAAATATTTGGGATTATCTTATATTCAGATCTATACTGTTGTTCCAAAGATGTCTGCAATAAGTGGAATGCAAGAATATCAGCATAGATAATTATATTAAATAAAGTTTTGAGTATCAGGCCAAATTAACTTTTTTAAAATGAATCATTACTATAGTTTCCGTATATTATGATAAAACTAAAAAAATGTCAGTATTGAAATGATGTAAGTTTTTATAACAAAATGTACAGTTCATATGGCTTCTTAGGAGACTATTTCCTAAAGTCTTTTTATTTCACCTTTACATGCACTAAGCACTCATTTTATTTTCCTGAAGTAAACTTTTGGAGTCCTTCAAGAAACTTTATATAAGAACTATGCTCATATGCTGTGCTTAACTCACACAGTTTGTCTACAAATTCATTGGAGATTCCCTTTTCTTCCAGAAGATTCATTAGTAAATCATATAGGTACTGAAACAAAAATGGAAAAGTCTTTTAGGTTTGGTACAATTTGTTCTGCTTTGTTACAGAATGATGATCTTGAAAGCAGAGTCTTACTAAAAACATACTTTTGGGGGGGAGGGGGGGAAGCAATTCATCATCAACTGTTTCCATCCTATGGCCGGGTCAGTTAAGTAAAATGCCTCCATCTTTCCTTTCATAGTAATAATTTTTTTTAGCACCATGTCTTACTACCCGTTTGGGTTATAAGCTTAATATACTAATTACACTTGATTTTAGGGATGAGGAAAGTTATATTTATAAGTGCTCCCAAATTTGCATGGAGGTAAAGTGGAAAACAATCTTGTAAAAAACACCCTCAGTACACCCGACAAACTCGAACCTTGATCTCCCCGTCAACAGTAGTCTAGTCTATCACTAGCGGATTGTGTTAGACCATGCGGCCACCAAAACAAGTCATAGTAATATTATAACATTAATTACATTTTCTAAGAGCAAAAATTTATTAATAATACTGTCAAGGGAAAAAAAGGGAACTTCCCAAACCACCCTATGTATGGCTCTGTAAGCAATCCCTTTCACACGAAAGGAACCAAATTCTATGAGCTCTATGCCAAGTTTCAGGTTAGACAAACAAGGTTTTTAGGTTTCTAGAACTCACAAAAATGTAACTTAACAGATGGTTGTCATCTATAAACATTATTGTAAAACTAATATAATTTATTTTAACAAAAATTATATATCCTTCTTACCCCATCCAAAACATCACCAGCAACTGCATAACACTTGTCATTCCATTCATTCTTAAAAAGTGTTACTTCATCAATCCCAAATATGTCATCTGAAACAAAATTATTTATGAAACACACAAACACTTAGGTTCTACAGCAATTTATTTAAATTAAATATTCCTTTAATGAGTAATTTAAAATTAACACTGTGCCAAACAACTGAAAACCTGAGCAACTCTTTGTCTAATAGGAAACTTTCGAAAGCCCTTCAAAAATTTATTTTTATACTTAATTCAGTTAAGAAATATGCTGAAAATAAGATGGCAACTGTTCAAATATATTTTCCTTGATGTGGTGTTGGCGTTGGTGTTGGTGCTAGTAGTAGTGGTGGTGATAGTAGTAGTAATGGTAGTGGTGGTGATAGTAGTAGTAATGGTAGTGGTGGTGATAGTAGTAGTAATAGTAGTGGTGGTGATAGTAGTAGTAGTAGTAGTAGTGGTGGTGGTGGTAGTGGTGGTGGTAGTGGTGGTGATAGTAGTAGTAGTAGTAATAGTAGTGGTGGTGATAGTAGTAGTAGTAGTAGTAGTGGTGGTGATAGTAGTAGTAGTAGTAGTAGTAGTAGTGGTGGTGATAGTAGTAGTAGTAGTAGTAGTAGTAGTAGTGTGGGTGGTGGGGGTGGTGGTGGTGGTGATAGTAGTGTTTGTGTGGAGGGAGGGTGGAAAACCATTTAGGAAAACCACCCCCAGTTCACCCGAGCAAGAATAGAACCTAAATCTCCTAGTCCTTGGCGGTCTAGCTCAACACGAAACTAGCGCGTTAGTTAAGTGGAAGGACTACCTTGTAAAACTTGAGAAGCGCTATCAGCGCAACTCCTAAGAAACGTCCATATATTGAACTATTTGGACTGTTTAGCCGACACCGAAATAGAGCTGCGATGTTGTCAAATATCTGCTAAGTTTGGTCTGAAAGAGTGAAGGGGGAGCGAGCTAATCTGTTGTTTACATGGGTCAAGTTTCTTGGAAGGGAAAGGCTAGAGGGCAGCTTTTATCAAAGACCACACTATGCAGAAATCTGCTAGTTTATTTTTAGGTTGAACTAATATAATCAGTAGTATGGTTTTCTTAATATTTCTTACCTAGCGGAAGAAAACATTTTTCATTTGACTTTATCTTATTAGACTGGTTTGCTGGTGACGAGTTTGGGGTTCAAATCCCAGTAGTGTATACTGAGGTTTTTTTTTTAAAACGGTTTTTTATACACGCTATTATTATTTATCTATATCACCACGTCTTACTATCCGTTCGGGCTGTACACTTATGTAATAATTACTATAATGTGTTAGGCACCAGGAAGGTTAAATTAAGAGGAGGTGCATCCATATTTTCGTGGAGTGAGAGCAGAAAACTATTTAGGAAAAACCACCTGTGAGCACCCGACCGGAATCGAACCATGATCTCCCCGTCTTCAACATGTCAGTTGAACACGGTGAGTAGCACATACTATTGGACTTGATTTCTGGTGGTGGGGAGATTGAAATTCAAATCCCAGTTGTGTGCAATAAGGGTATTTTTCCTTAAAATGGTTCCCAATCTCACTCTACGCAAATATGAGTACATTAAATCTAAAATGTTACCTTCCTCATTCCAAGTTCATGCATGTGTACAACTCAAACTGGAAGTAAGTCACAATGAAAAAAAAACTATTGTGATGACTACCAAGAGTGTCGGCGAAACTTTATTAGTTTCGGGCAAGGCAGTTGTAAAGAAATATATTTTTGAGGAGTTTTTAGGGGAATGACTCAAAGCCAATGGGAAATGTTTGAAAATGGAATGCCACTAAAAGCTATTTGGGGTGGCCCTTAAGCATTTAAAAATAATAATAGATTGTTATAGAATCTATTTGAAGTTTGATACAAACTATCTTTCAGCTTCAAACTCAAGTATATCAGAGGGAACCAAACAAACTGGAGGAAGACACATTTTGATGGGGAGAGGGGTGGAGAAGAAATTGGTGGTAATACCCCGCCCTATCAAACCTCCCCCCTTCCCAGTTCACCCTCAATGAGTAACATTGGATATAAAACTATCGACAGACACACCGTAGAATGTAGATCATTTCCTCAGCATCTGACTTAACCCAAGCTATGAGGGGTGAGGACAGTGTCTGATGATGATGATAATAATAATAATAATAATAATAATAATGGTGATAGAGATATCTTATCAATTAACATAAAAAGTGTTTATTTTTTTATATCCTTTTTCATGGACGCAGAAAATTGTGGGTCAGAGATGTACCCTTCTTTAAAAGTGTTAGAACCCTTAAAAGGCAGGGGGGCCACACACATATGTATAAAACATAAATAAGAAATTGTGTTTTTTTACTTTATTATTTACTTTAGTTTCTTATATTACACCATCCAGATACTAATAATAATAATAATTTTAATATAAACTTAAAGATGCACTAAAATCTCCTATTGTAAAACTAGCTTGACCTACATTAGCTTGTAACATGTACAAAGACATAACTATGCAGTAATTGACCCACGGTGGAAGCCCCAAGGAAAAAATACACCACCGTCCCCAAATCTTATGAATAATTGTAGATTATAAAAAAATATTTAGACATTTATTATTGGAATTATTTTATAATACGTAATAATATAGAGTAGGTAGGTTAAATTTAGAGGAAGTGTACCCACATTTGCGTGGAGAGATAAGAGTGTAAACCCATTGAGGAAAAACCACTCTAAGTGCATTACCATACAGCCATAATATATGATAAAATTGTTTCTGAAAAGTTTCAATATAATGTAAAAAACTTAATCTGAATTGAATAAAACAATATTAATAAATATTATAAACAAATCTTTAGTTAATTATCAATATTAACACTTATAGAGGCTAAACAAACATTGATCTCTGTGAAATTGTCTACACTTTCCTCCAAGGACAAGCTACGGGCAGTAGCTCAACAGTCAACATATCTAATCCCTGCAGCCTTTATTGATTCATGTGAATCTTAAATAATTTTTAGTAAAGTTTTGAAAATGACCTGACAGCTGTTTCTATTGATTTTACAGAAAAATATGTACATACATTTTTGTACAGCATAAATTATGCGCAATAAAATGACTATTGAGTAATTTTTGATTGAATAATGAGATCTTTACGAAACAATGATAGGCCTGAAAGACAACGCTTTCATATATTAGCAAATTAATTTTGGGTGGGTGGACCTGCGTGATGGGCCCTATTTTGAGCGTGGGCCTGTGGCATTCTGCCACCACCCTATAATTACACCAATGAACTTGTAGCTATCAAGAATTTCAAACTCTATTAACCTATTTTTTATTAATTATATTCAATAATCAAATATAGCTTTATACGTTTATACATATTTTAACATGTATAACACTCGCTTTGGTGGCTTCATGGTCTAACGCGCTACTCTTACAGTAGACTAGACTTCCAATGATGGGGAGATCAAGGTTCTAATCTCGGTCGGGTGTACTAAAGTTAGTTTATCCAAACTGGTTTTCCACGCTCCCTCCACGCAAATGCGGGTACAATTTCTATGATTATAACCTTCCTGATCCATAAAACCACTAAACAATTTTGAAAAAAAATCTATTCACAAATTCTCTGTTTATTTGACAAAAATTTTAATCCGACCATTTACCTCAGGAACTGAAAGAAAATATTTTGACCAGATTAAATAATATTATATACATATATATTTATATATAATATAATGTAAATCAAAATATAATATAATATTATATTATATATAAAAATATAATATTATATTATTAAATAAATATTTATATATATATATATATATATATTAGTCAAATTTGAAGACAGCATATAGAACAATTTTCTGCAAAAAGAAAGATTTTATTTTTAAAAATGTATAATTTTTATAGAATAAATATTACACTTATTGCCTGTACTTCAAAAATTATAAACACTAACTCTAAAAATAAGTATTTGAAATTACAATAAAACATAAAGAAATATACTGCAAGAAAATGTTTTTCACCCAATTGTATAGAAAATATCCATCCATCGATTTTGACCAAATTTGATAGGCTTAAACACAAGTTTTACATTGAAGCATGATCATTTTATAATCTATTTCTCCCTTATCAATCACTTTTGTGTCAGGGACGTTCATAAAATATATACACATCACTAGCTATTTTATAATTTTAGCTACACACATTATATAATAATAATAATACATCCATTCTACAACTTTATACATTCAAAGTCCTTCATCAAAACTTCTGCAATGAACACAACGTTTTTAATTTTATTAGGGACCTGTGCTACAAATTTTGGTTGAATTCCGACCGCGTGAATTGAAGTGTTTTTCCTCGTGATTGCTCATTTCCTCCACGCAAATGTGGGAACAATTTCTTTTAATTACCGTATTTATTATCTATCCTACTTTATTATTGTAAATTTACGGATAACATCAAAGAATATTAAGAAGTGAAGCATTTCTAATATCACAAGAACAAAAAAAAAAAAAGACATGGAAATAATCTTTACACTGCACACTCTTATATATGTTGAGTAACATCCTCCTCTTAGCATTTGTGTTCCCCCCTTCCCTTCCTCTCTAAAGCTTACGTTATTTCCAAATCTTTGACTATGGCACGCGAGGGGTGCGAGAAAGTAAAAATTATATTTGTGATGAAACTATTTTGTAAAATAATAATTGTCAAAATTAAATATGTATCTGTGTTAATGTTATTAATTTTAAAAGCGCGGTGGTCAAGGCATGTTCAATAGTCCCCCCACCCCGTTTCATTATCCACCTTTACAATTGATAGCAAAATAGTTTCAAGACATTATTCTACGCACATGATTGCCCTTGGTTCTCAACTTAAAATTAATACTATATTTTAATAAGCTCTTTTGGAGACATCATCTAAAGTGTGTAATTTTTTTTATTACAGATGAACTTTAGTAAACCAAAATTACTTTTTTTTTAGTCAAGAATATCTTGTTTGTATGTGTTACGGGTAATGTGCGGAATCATGATAATGCCGAGATTAGCCAGAAGATGTAAATATTATCCAAGTGCAGTGGATAAAGTCACAAATAGAAAGTAATTTATCTCATTTTCAACCTTATCCAGATAATTTTGACATTAGCCAGCAAGACTTTGATAACGTTGAATACTATTTGTAAAACTAAGCATGTTTTAAAATCAATTATATTTTGGAACTTTTTTTGATCTGGGACCTGAAATTGGATTGTGGCATCGCTCTAACATTTGAAATGCCTCATTTTGATGCTTTCTTTTCCCCTAACTAACCAAACCTAACTTCAACCCTAGATTATGACATTATCCAAGTGCAGGTGGACGTCCATATTATCCAGATAAACTTCGAAAAACATTATTCACTCACCTCTCACTTAACATTATCCACATATTTTGGATATGTCAACATTATCTAGATAATATTGACTCTATCCAAGTCCGGACTTTAGCTGTAGTATATCTACATGTAATAAATGGAAAACTCTACTACTATTGAAATGCTTATGGCAGTAAATTCAAACAATTTTAATTAATACAATTATTCGAAAAAACAAAGTTGATGACTAGGTCACCCTTTATTAAATATTGTTTACATTTTACTAGATCATTAAACCGTTTCTGAATAAATGTTCTTATTTACCACCAAAACCAAAATTTGAAAAATTATCAAAAATGGGATCTGCCCCATTTATTTCCAAACTAACTTCAAATACAAAAAACTAAGAACTTAAGACTGTAAATTTACCAATGGTAATTTTATTGCCTCAGAGGGAATCAAATCCAGGACTCTTGCTTCATTAAATGAACAAAAAAAAAGTTAATAGACCAAGGATAAAATAATTTGTTCAAAAATCCCTTTGCTAACTAGTAAAACTTTTGTTATTTGAGCATGTGTTTGTTTCAAATAATATAAATTTACAGATAATTAATTAAATAAATTTCATTCCAACTTCATCATCAGATATTCACGGTCATACTGAAGGAATTGAAAAAGTAACACTCTTCGGAGTGTTACCACACTAACAAAGATAATACAGTGGTACTCTATACCCCAGAAAGTCAGCTTAAGGGTTAATTGAACTAAAACATTTAATTGATTAAAATTTAGAGGCACTTTGAAACAAGCCAGGTCATTAGGTCTTGGGACAAGCATCATAATTAACTATCTACTAATCACTTGTAATCTACATGAATGAAATTAAATTTGGTACAGATTATGTGACATTTATAAGTATTTTCAACTTTTAATTCACCTGCTTTGCACCAAATATAATCTAAATTTTTAGTGAAACAGGCTCAGTACCGATCAAACTATGAGTTACTGCAGAAGCTCAATGCTTCAACAAACAGGACCATGGCTGAAGCAAATAATTATAAATAGAGAAACCAACAATGAAAAATAATTTCAAGCCATAAATCAAATCAATGCGCTGCAAGTTGGGATACTTACTGTAGCCAGCCTCCGATTGTTCGTCGGGGGCATCTGATGAGAAAGAACATGTAAAGCTGAGTGTTTGTGATCCTCTTTTGATGTCCACTTCAAAATTGGGTTTTGATTTGAGCTCTCCAAACTCTGGTTTGTCCATGTTGGGGTTGACTTCGGCTTCTGTGTCTGCATCTGTATCTACTGTGTGGTTTATGTTGAAGTTGATTTCAATTCTACAGTAAAAAGAGATGGTCCCTTCCCTATTAAACTGAACAAACTTGACTTTCCAAACTGTGTGTATATCATGCTTAGTTTCAAATTAGTTTTGAATTTTAACAATCAATATGGGCTCAAGCAAAACATAAGACAATATTACTATATTATAATGAAGAGGCCTATTTTTTAATTATGAAACAATATTTAATAGGCCTACATTAAACTATTTATCAAAATTTAATGTTTGCTATCTTTGTATTATGGATGACTCAAGGAACACAATTTTAATGTTGTAACCCGCCTTGATGGCGTAGTTGGCTAACGCGCTAGTCGTGTTGAGCTCGACCGCCGAGGACGGGGAGATCGAGGTTCGAATCTCGGTCGGGTGAAATGGGGGTGGTTTTTCCTAAATGGTTTTCCACTCTCCCTCCACGCAATTGCGGGTTCACTTCCTCTAAATTCAACCCTCCCAATTCCTAATCCATTAGTGTAATTAGTACTTAAGCGTATAACCCGAACGGGTAGTAAGACGCGGTGCTAAATATTATTATTATTATTATTATTATTATATTATTATTTAATGTTGTAGGCCCAATATTATAAAGACCATAAGAATGCTTGAAGTACCAAATATGTTTGTTTGAAATAGATTTAAATTTATGTGCTTAAGTAATTATTTTATTGTTGCATTGGGCTTGTTATACATGAAAGCACATATTTATTGCAGCATTGGGCTTGTTATATATGAAAGCCCATAATTGAATCTGAAAAGGCATATAGATTGATAAAAAGAATTAAGGAGAGTTTGATTAACTCTACTTATATTTTATTAATAAACTAGCATAATAATTATGAATTAAGAATTCAAGCTATACTGTTATATTAATCATTCAACCAAATTATTTTGAAGAAAACGAATCATATTTTCAAATAGATATTCCTTTCATTAAAGTTTTAGGGTGGATCTCCTTCTATAATTTTATCCAAGTTTTAGAATCAAGGTCTTTAAATTTTACACATATATACTCAATACAGAATATGGGGAAAAGAACATTCGCAACAAAAGTATCATCTTATGATATGTACTGGAATTAAAACCCAATGCTTCAATTCAGATGGAATCTTTATTAAATGGAAAAAAATTAAGGCTTACTTTAATGAAAAGTTACTTCTTAAAAATAATGAATATGTATACAAATGCTCACAGTTCATCTCCAGCTTGTTTAGTTAAAGTTACTTCAGACCCTTCAAAATGAACCTTGAAGCCATCAACCTCACTGGGAATGTTTTTAGATTTGTGAGCTTTTTGCTCATTTACTATTTCTTCAGAGAGAAACTCTACCAATTCCTTTTCACCTGGAAAAGATAAAAACAAATTTAATATCATTCCACTTATAAAATTTGGCTTCACAATTTTTTTTTGTTGAAACGTTACCTTTTTTTTGTCAATCATTTTATACAAAATTACCTAGTTTGCTCTTACCAGCTTGCCCTTACATCTCAAATGTTAATTTTCCACTCAATGTGGTAGTCTGCAAGTCTGCTTTGCTATGTGCACTAGCAGGGTGTCTTACCTGACTATAGTTTTGAAATTCCAGTCTATTTCCAGTATTTTTTTTTAAAGAAATCCAGTATATATGAAAGGTACTCAGAGACCCCTATTTCAAAATCATAAAATGATAGAAAGTTATGGTAGGCCTAGGTCTGTCATAGTTAAACATTTTTACATCAAGAATCAAGGATATTGACACATATATTCTAGTATATACTAAGGATGGGACCCTAGAACCCACAAGGAATATTCATGGATTTATGACTCAAATAATAATTTTTTTTTAAATAGGTACTTAGTTCGAATTATTTTTTTAAAGGTAGTAAAATAGTTAAATAGTTTCTTGTGGTTAAAACCAAAATAATGATAGATTCCTAACAACCAAACCCCAGATCATTAATTTACCATTTAATGTAAACAAAATCAGAAGTGAAGGAAAAAATTCTAGTTATTGGGAAAGTTAAACACTTAGGCTTTCAATATTTTCTAAAATTCAAATTTTAATTAGGGATTTGATGGCAAAATGAAGTTTCAGATTTGAAAAAAGATGGATCCAACCCATCTTTAATACATTTGCGCACACGCGCACACACACACACACGCGCACACACACATTACATTTTTTGAATGACCTATACCACCGTCGACCTCGGTGGTCTTGGGGTTAAGTGCTCGCCTCAGGAACCGATGTTTGTGGGTTCGAACCCAACAGAGGCCGAAGGCTTTTACTTGAGTGAGAAAAAATCATAGCTCAACATCCTTTGGAGGGGAAGTAAAACTGTCAGTTCCATGTGGACTGTAAAAGAACCCTGGAAGGTATTTGAAAATACCTCTCCTGGCAAAATTGGTAGGTCATTTCACCTCACTCGAAGAACTTTAGAGGTACAAGTTATCAGCCTTAGTGGCGCAACTTCAAAGAAAGATTACAACCAGGGAGTTTACTTTACCACAAAAACTATTATCCCCACCACCGCTTGACAGTTGATACTTTCCACAAGTTATATTTTTGATAGTGAATTTGTTTAGTAAATATATAGTAATAAAGATAAAGTATCTTCAATGAAAAATAACCAACACATATGTTGATAAAAATTACTTGGAAATAAAGATAATTGCAGTTACAGTACCTAACATTATTGAAAATTAAGATGATAAAACCCAAAAACAAAATATTTCTTTAGAATGTAGACAAAAGTTAAAATTCATTCAACCACAAAACTTTTTCAATTTTTGCATCTCATGTTCTAACACTTCTGCCTCTTCCTTTACTTTCTACAAAACTGTTCTTCTTTTAATTTGTAATTTTCTTATTTCTTCAGATGCTGTTTTTCTTTTTTGACTTAAGTCTACTTCAATTTTTTTCTTCTTTTCAAGCGATTCTTTCCTTATTCCTGATGTATTCCCACAGCATGAATCATCTTTTTTGAAATTGTCATATTTAGAAGTCCCCCGCTCCAGTGACTGCATCATAAGTTACACGTTGAGCAATAAGGCTGTCCTCATGTAGGTTTTCAACCAGACATTCTTTATTCACAGAAAAACTTCGCTCAACGGCTGCATTGCTATGAAAGAGAACAAGAATATTTTTAGTGAAATAATGTAGTTCCTGGGATGCATTTACTCTAGAAAAATATTAATGAAGAACTCATAAAGCTGGTCACCACCTGAAGTGAATTGTTTAAGGTAGTCAATAACTTATTGCTTTGATACAAAGTCCAAGTAGTCTCTTTTTACATTAGCTTGCACGCTAGATAGTTGTTTCTTGTCTTGTAGGACTTCGGATGCAGAAGTTATACTATAGGTCCTAACAGATGGACTGAGCATGACTGTGAGAGAGACAACTAGCACCCTTGACAATTTTGTAGGAGAGAGGACACTTGTGTAAAGTTTGTTGCAGAGATCAACTAGGAATTTTTGACAATCTCCTCTGAATTGAAGTATCTTGATGTCTTTGATTCCTTTCAAAGCTGCTGATGCTACAAACCCAATATCTACAGTAGGGAGTGATTTCATGTTGGATTGTTTCTTTAAATCAACAGCTAACAATTTTTTGGAAGTATTTGCTGAATTAATTACATCACATTTTACAATTCTGTTCATCAAGTGCTCAAGTAGTTTATTTAGATCTGCAAACATAAATGGCAATAGAGGTTGATTGCTCTGATATTCTGTGAGAAATTGCTCCAACTCAAGTGAAACTGACAGCATGAATCTCAACTTTTATGTCAGAAGTTCATCCTTCACAAAAGTGCTTAATGTTTGAAAATTATCGATGATTCTGTTATTCTTTGATAGTTTGCACGTCTTGTTGGAAAATCTTTAATAAGTAATATAGTGAGTGCAAAACTGGTTAAGAGTCCAACTAGAGTTAGCATGTGCTGTTTTGTATGCACCATGGACTATGTGTAAAGAATAAGTTCCAAATTCCAGTAATTCATCTTGTGGAGAATCTTTCTTCAAGTAACTTTTGAGATCACTTAAAAATTTGAGATTTACATTTGGTCCATCCATGGAATCTTGAAGCATTTTTTAAAGATCCAAGATACACGTCTTTTAGTGCAGATATAAAGTTAATTAATATATCTTGTGCTGTTGCATGACCTAAAAAGCAAGATGTTAGATATCTTGTATGAATTTAATTTTCACTCCAGAAGCGAACAAAAACATCCATTTGGGTCTTCTGAGCCACTGTATGTATGCTCTCATCAAATGAAATACAATAAAATGAGCATCGCTTAACCATATTCGCAAGCTTGCTTTTGAAAAAAGGACCTAGTCCATAAATGATGACATTTCCAAGTTTATCTTTATGCATTTGACATCTCTGGGCAATATCACTATCGGAAGACATTACTTTTAAAAAGATCACTACAAGGAGAAAAACTTCTAGCAGAAGAATGTGTCATTACTTGATCAATAGCCCACAATATTTCAGCACGAGAAACTTCTTCTTTGACAAGGAAGTTCTGAATAGAACAACTAGGTCTAGCCTCAGGTTTCAAAACTACTTCATGGTAATAGCACTAAAATGTACATCTTCATGTAGGCCTACAGATGACACTGCATTTTTGGCTGTAAGGACCAAGTCCAATATTTTTTTGCTCCCACTTGCAGCTTTCACTCTGTCAACATGATTTGTTTTTTTCTTTAGTATGTTAGGTGGAGGGGGTAGGGATGGCTTAGTGTAAAGACTGAGAATAGAAAGGTCAGCAAGTGAGGCAAACATCCCCACTGCAAAGTCATCTACAAGGTCAACTAAGTGTGTGGCAAACAAGATAGACCAGAGGAGGAGTAATTGAGGGGGGTCTAAAAAGAACTATCAGTAGTCCAAATAATATCAGGGGTCTCAAAATGCTTAATCCAACATTCAACTCAATGCAAAAAGGCTGAATATTTTTCCAGTATGTGATCCAAAATTCCAATATATTCCAGTATCAAAAATAAAATAAAGTATATTTTCAATATTGGTAGACACCCTGACTAGGGTGGAGAGAACAATGAATTTTCTTAAGTTTGATATGCCTGACCACCTAATAGTTGCCTATGGGACTCAAAACTATTCACTAAAAATTTTGAGCCAAAATTCAAATGTCTTGAGGTTGCACATCTTATTTAAAGTTTCAACCATATTAAATTAATAAAAAATAGGACCCTACTGCCCTGAGATGAGCTTCATTACACGCTTTGTATTGAATTGAGCCTGAATATAGTGATACTGGATTGTGAAGAACACTAATAGGTAAGAATGTGATATGGGATGACGGAGATCATGGTGTGTGGTGGGGATGCTGAGGTTGGAGGCAAAACCTAGGCTACGCGCATGCGTGTCATGCAAGCACATGACTGTTGGATGGCGTTGGCTGGCAGTGATGTTGCGATTAACCCTCGCTGCAGTTCTATTGTTCATTTGTTCTATATTTTCTTGTGCTAATGTTTTTGACTTTGTTTTTCTTGTGCACTGTGTCTGTGTGTTGAAATGGAGTCAAAATTAACATCAACTCAAAGTGAAAATTCCTGTTTTATTCTTGGAGCCTTTATTAAATTCAAATAAACTTTGCTCCCAACTCGCGCAGATGTATTGAAACATTACTTCTGGGTTCGGAAAGATTTAAAATTGAAAGCAAATAATACGGAACGGCATCAAAGACATTAGTGACATCGTATCTCATGACTTGAAAGCTATTTGGCAGAAAGTCTCGATACCCACAGTAAGTGATCAAGAAATTGTCTGCCTGATTAAAAATAGCCTTGAAAATTACAAAAACACTAAGAAGACTCCTGCATCCATGAAAGGGGTTGATAAAGTATGAACCGATTTTCTAGAGCATGCCAAATGTATTCTTTTTGGTATTGCCTTCTGTAATGTATAGACTTTTTAAAATGAAAATGCTCTGTTAAAATTCCAATCATGGGGCAGGATTTCTTGGCAGATCAGAGACAAGAGCATAAAACAGTGATTGGTGGTGACATACAAACAACAAAGAAAATGAAAGGTCGTCTAGATAGAACATTTAAAACCGAGGTGAAAAGAAAGTTTAATGAAGAAATTGCTCCTACTTTAGGATCTTCATCTGGTTTTGACATAGCAGTAGGTCGTGTTGTGACAAATGAGTGATTGCGATACTGACAAGGAGGACCAACGGTATAAGGTGGAGGTGGATAACAGCATTAATTCACCGTCAACTTCATGCTCAAGTCAAATGCGTCTTTCCTTACCAAGTTGGGCTGCTGCTTGTGACAGAATCAGACCGTTCAGCTGCCATTATTGCTACATATGTTCTTCAAGACCTGAGCCTTGTACCACCAAAAGATATAGCTAACATCATTGATAGAAGCAAAATAAGATGAGAACGCAAGAAAGTACAGTGAGCGCTCCAATCGAAAGCAGCAAGAGAATCAGAGGTAGAACTGCAAGGTTTATATTTTGATAAAGGAAGACGCGGTAGTAGGCCTAAAGTCAGTTGGCCTAAATGTCATTTGGCCTAAAGTCATTTAGCCTAAAAGTAATTTGACCTAAAAGTCAGTTAGCCTAAAAGTCATTTGGCCTAAAAGTCAGTTAGCCTAAAAGTCATTTAGCCTAAAAGTCATTTGGCCTAAAGTGAATTCTGAGTAGAAAAAATTTTGCTAGGAGTAGCAGAAGTCATTTGGCCTAAAGTCAGTTGGCCTAAAGTCATTTGGCCTAAAGTGAATTCTGAGTAGAAAAAATTTCGCTAGGATTCGCAAAAGTCATTTGGCCTAAAAGTCAGTTGGCCTAAAAGTCAGTTGGCCTAAAGTCAGTTGGCCTAAAGTCAGTTGGCCTAAAGTCAGTTGGCCTAAAGTCAGTTGGCCTAAAGTCAGTTGGCCTAAAAGTCAGTTGGCCTAAAGTCAGTTGGCCTAAAGTCAGTTGGCCTAAAAGTCAGTTGGCCTAAAAGTCAGTTGGCCTAAAAGTCAGTTGGCCTAAAAGTAATTTGGCCTAAAAGTAATTTGGCCTAAAAGTCATTTGGCCTAAAAGTCATTTGGCCTAAAAGTCATTTGGCCTCAAAGTCATTTGGCCTCAAAGTCATTTGGCCTAAAATTATTTAGCCTAAAATATAATGTTAAAACCTTCGGGTATCTTCGTAAAATAAGCACTGTTAGTTTTTTCATCTGATTATAGATAGCACAAGTGATGGTAGATGGTGTTGAGATATTTCTAAAAACATAAGACTTTATTTAAACACAAGACTTACTCTACTTACTTTATGGTATTAAAAACTCAAAAGTTCATTGTCGCACTCATGAAAGTATGCCACCTATCCCTATCTTGAGCTAGTTCTATCCAATCTATTTCATTACACTATCTCTCTCAGGTCTATCCAAATACTATCCTCCCATCTGCCTTTAGGTCTTCCCAAAGGTCTTTTCCCATTGGGTTTGCCATTCAATACCTTGAACGCGGTTCTAGATACTCCCATTCACTTTGCATGACCTGCCCACCGTACCCTGAGAGATTTTATTACCCTATCAATGACTGGTGATGAGTACAGGGTATGCCGCTCATCATTATGTAGCCTCCTCCACTCCCCACTATCTTCATCCATTTTTGGAACAAATATCTTTCTAAGCACCGTGTTTTCGAACCCCCTAATATTTTTTTTTGGTCATTCAAGGTAAGAGGCCACGTTTCACACTCGTAGAGAACTGGCAAAATTATGGTTTAGTATATTCTAAGATTTACATTTCTTGACAGCAGGTGAGACACCAACAACTTACTGACCAAGTAATAACAAGCATTTCCCGACTGTATTATATTCCTAATTTCCAATCTAATACTGTTATCGCTAGTTAGAATTGTTTCTAAATATTTGAACTCACTAACCCTATAAAATGATATTTTATCTGGACACATTACACTAAACCCGAAACATAATTTATAGCCTACAGTCTTTAAGAAGGCGTAAAAAAACCGTCTATAACTACCACAATTAACGTTACTTCATAGTAAATTTATATTCAAGCAATTTGATTTGATCTGGGTGATCACAAGTATCCATAGCGACTAAATTATAGATGAAATAAAACATGATATTGATGATGTTTTTGAAATAACACAGCTTGCTTATATTAATTGTTATAACACTTACCCAACCCAGCTTAACCTAACCTTTCGTTATTATGACACTTTATCAACCCAGCTTAACTTGATCATTAATGTGTTAATAAATTAAATTTATAAATAGAGATAAAATAAATCATTCTATGCAATACATTAAACGTGGACAGTACACATCATATAATAAAGTCATAGCCATTTTAGTGCGCACTGTGCAAGATCACGAGTGATACGCAAAGCATCATAAGATGACATCATCCATCCAGTGTGAAGAATCAAAGGAAAGTCATACATCATTGTCAATCTTTACATTTAAGGGTCATTCTCAATTTGAGGGACAATTTATGTCTCCTGCCTAAATAAATATTTTGTTATTTTTAAAACAAGCAACAATTTTTTTTAGCAGTAGAAAATGTATAAAACTGGATAGAAACATTATAATATGGTAATATTAAAAACAGATTAAACCAGATAATTATTAAAACTCCCTTTCATCACCTCGCTAACTTTACCCACCTATAAATTTCGTAGTTTGAAGTTCTATACAAAAATAGTAAAAAAATATAAAAGTATAACCACAGTAGAATATTCCCGTAATACTGTTCAATAAATTATTCATGAATTTTGACATTTTAATCAATGTTTGTTTGTCCCCAAGTAACACACTGGACAGATACAATATTTTGAATTTGGCGCTAAAACCTTACATGATGCTCCGCTATTCCCCATTAGCCATAGTGTGTTGTTGTACTGTACTTAATAGTTCTTGTTATTTCATAAGTTAAAAAGTATATTTAATATTATTCGGTCAACATACAAAAAATCAGGTAAATAGTATATAGAGTATGTTAATTGCAAATCACTTCGCTAACGTTAATATGGTTTGAGTTTTTGAAATAACTAAGCCAATACCAGTCAGTTGAACGTAAATGGAGGCAGGAAATAACCTCAATGTTTGTTTGCCGCTTTATTCATATATTATGGTTATTGAACTCTAAGTCCGCCAAAAACATCACTTCGCTAATGTTGCTTGGTAACAAAAATGGTGTTATCAATTCGCTAACGTTGCTTAGTGACGAAAATGGTGTCATCACCTTGATAAAGTCAGTTAGGTGACGAAACTAATGATCTAGTCACATAACTTACGTTAGTAAAGTGAAATTTCAATGTAAATGCTGTTTTCTAAATTATTATTAGCACTGCGTCTTACTACTCGTTCAGGAAATACGCACTTACGCTATTGTGCAATGGTAGGATGATTGTGAGATGAAATGGAGGACCTACAGTTTAACGTGGGATCCGAACCACAGTGGAGGCCTGGCATTCCACACATTCACAAGTTGTGATTAATACACATCTTGTCAAAGGTGAAGGAAAGGTTTGGCAATCAAATAAATCTGTGCTGGGTACGAGGATTGAACCCCGGACCCTCAGCACAGAAGTCCGACACCTTACCCCTAGACCATCAAGTCACCCGTTTTCCCAAACATCACTTTGCTAATGCCCGTGCCACTTCACTAATGACAATAAAATCCCTTATTTCTCATTAAGAGTCTTAGCAGACAAATATTATCTATCATGAACATTTGAATCATTAAAAACATGAATAAAAAATTAGAAATGTAAAAACTTAATTTTCTTTGGATTAGGAAAATTTAGCATCACTGAAACATATATTTTGTATGCATGGTGTCTACTCAACTTGACCAATGAAATTCCTGACTTATTCCCTAATTTCCCCTAATCATTTCCTAAAATTCCCGACTAAAAACGTGTCACATCCTTCTAACTACTACCCTCACCCTCATTTTTCTATTCATCTTTTTTATGAATAATAATAAGTTTTAAAATTTAAACAAACACTTTTTAAATTTGTATTAACATTTTTACTAGGAATTATCAAATATATTACACAGCTACAAACAAAAAAACTATAGTTTGAATAACATTATTATTTACTGATTTAATGATTATTATATTAAATCATATTTTGAGTAAAACAACATTTTCGCAGATTTTTATTGTAATTTACCAAATTCCCAACTTATTCCCATTTTTTCCCAATCATTTCAAATTCCCGGCTAATTCCAGTTTTCCCTGATTTTCCCTGATGGTAGACAACCTATGTATGATTCTTCACTTAAAAAATCCTAATTCCAATTAATTAAGGAAAATGTATAATTTTTTTTTACTATAGTTAAAAAAATATGGTAGGCCTACACTTAGTAGGCTACATATTTTATTTGGCTTTAAGAGATTATAACATATTTATGTGAATCTGAAACACCGTTAGCGAAATGATGAATTATGGGTAGGCCTTGCCACTTTGGTAAACTAAAAAAATATGAGAAAATTGTAAAATAAAGCTCTGCTGGATTTATTACTTAGCTACTTCTTTAGTAAATTTTGTGTAATCAGGCAATAAATTATACTTTTCCTAAAATTTTTATTTTTTGATTTCTCATTTGTCCCTCAATTTGAGAATGACCCTTAAAGTGAATAGGGTGATGTATTGTCGAGTTTTAATTAAACATAGTAGTAGGCTATTTAATAAGTGTAAAAAATTTCTAAATCTTTGTCATTCGATTCTACATACTAGGCCCTATAATGTGCTCAATAAAGTGAATAAAATATCAACACATGGTACCATTTCTGTGAAGAATAGCCAAATGTGGGCCAGATAAGGCGTATTTCACCCAAATAATCTATTCACAGCACAACTTGATACTTGGAGAACCCATAATGATAATAATAAGCTACCTAATATAGTATACCTATTGGTAGACAAACATTTGAAAAAAGTTTGTGTTAATTAAAATTTCTTACAACAATTCAGACACCTTTGAGATTTAACATAAGCCTATTCATTAATACGCAAATTAACCATTTACAAGTAGCCTACCTACTACAATTTTCTTTATTAGGCCCTAAGTAACAAATCTAATTCTTGTAGGCTATATGAGTATTATTATTGTTTTATTATCATGATTAAAAAACTTTAAACATAGAAAATAGAGCTTAACCTAAAATGTGTGTGTGAATAAATAAACATTTAGACTATTTAGCTATAAGACCATGAATAAAAATATCAATTAGGCGAGTTTTTAACGACATTTTTTTTAATTTTGAGTTTTTTCACAGCATTTGTTTTGTTACAATCTTTAACTTGCCTATGTTGGGTATAAGTGCTAGAAAACATGACTTTTTCATAGTTTAATACTTACTTATGCCTATGTACTCCATGGCATTATGAACTCGAAAGTTCATTACTGCACTCATGAAAGTACACGACCTTTTCCTATCTTGAGTTAATTCTATCCAGTTTATCTCATTACACCCTATCTCTCTCAGGTCTACCCAAATGTGATCCTCCCGTCTGGTTCTTTCCAGTGGTCTTTTCCCATTGGGTTTGCCATTCAATACCTTGAACGTGGTTCTAGATACTCCCATTTGTGCTGCAAGACATCTCCCCACTGTAACTTGCTTGCAATGTCTGCTGGTGAGTACAGGGTATGCAGCTCATCATTATGTAGCCTCATACACTCGCCACTATCTTCATCCATTTTTTGACCAAATATATTTCTAAGCACTTTTGTTTTAGAACATCCTAAATTTATTTTCGTAATTCAAAGAGGACCGGCCTTTGCTAACACTAATCAATTTAAAAAATTTAAAAGAGTACCTACATTTCCAAAAGCATACAATAGAGTAAGTTTACCTTTGGTATGTATGCGTTGAATTCCGCAGCCACAACTACATAGATTGGTAGGATTCTTTAATTTCCATTCACCAACATTTCCTTCTTGCAACATCCTTGGAGAGCACATGTGCCTAAACGAACGGGTAAATTGTCTTTTTGCAGTATTCGCTGCATCCGTTGTCCCAATTATACTTCGTAATGGATGAGCTATATTTCTAATTGCAGGAATACGCGCTGCAGCTTTAATGA
The DNA here is from genome assembly GCA_033556935.1 of Timema podura. NCBI lineage: Eukaryota > Metazoa > Arthropoda > Insecta > Phasmatodea > Timematidae > Timema > Timema podura. Next base: position 29,920,191 of record JAVRXN010000003.1, on the reverse strand, counting down.
GACCATTCATTTTAACGAATATAAGAATGCAAGTAAACTATACTTTTATAACAAATAAGAGAACGACCAAGACATAGATATGAGATAAATAAGTATTGAAACTCCACTTTTGGCTAGCAGGCGAAACTAGATTATAAGCGCTCACGGCTGTAGCATCCCAAACTAAAAAAAAATTGAGATGAGAAGTTTGAATTTACCTGATTTGTATTGATTTGCCGGTAACTTCCAAATATGCTTAACTAATACCATTGATCTCTATAATATAACTGGATGGACATACACATGACCATTCCAAGGACATAAGCGTGACGCTCAAGTGTATCGTCTGCTACACTGAAGGGGGAAAGATTTAACGGTTTCTTTAAATGTTCTTATGCGAAAACATGTCTCTGATGAATAAAAGTGTTATTGTTTGAAAATAGTGAAGTATTATACCACACTTTCCTGAAGAAACATTTACATTAAAGGATATACAATCCAGTTTTACAGGTAATACTGTACAAATACGAATAAAACCTTAGATATTTCAATTTTTATGTAATTATCATCAATGTTGTTTACAGTCTGCCATGACAACACTTATATTTAAAGTTGGTTATTAGCTTGTATATTGGTTTCAGAAACCATATTATATTGAAAGTTCGATAAATATAATGATCGAGGTATCTTAAAACTTGATTACATTTGTTTGAATGACAAACTTTGAATAGTTGCCATGCATTCAAACTATCACTTAGGTTATAGGCTTTTGGAAAGTATTATCATATCTTTCAGAAACCATATTATGTTGAAATTTCGATAACTATAATGAAACAAGTCAGCTAAAAACTGTATTACATTTCTTTGAATGACACACTTTGTGTAAAAGTCTTACGTTCAAATGATAATTTAGGTTATTGGCTTGTAGGAAGTACAGTATCTACTAAACCCTTATTTTAGTAATAATTCCAATCTGTAAGGCTTTATTTCGTACTAGAATACTATCATATACATAATATTTTGGTAGGATGAACGGCAATTTAGAACAGAAGTAGAAATTTCCTTCTGGAAGGTCTTTTACCCTAACTAAACACAACTATAGGGTAGGATTCTGGTACGAGATAAAGCCTTAAAAGTAAGCTTCCTTCAAAAATTATCGTACATATTAGGCTACATCAACTTATTTAAAGAAAAAACTAACCAGTTCGGAACTTTTATATGCTCTTCAAAGCTTTAACTAACATATTTATTTAATTTAACCACTCTCACATTGATGTATCTCATATATTCAATCAAATTAATGAACGATGTCAAAATGCCACATTGCCTTGTACGGGTGAAAGAGAGAAAGAGATACCCGAAAGTTTCTTTCCCTCTTACCCAATGGTATGCAGACGACAGCTCGAAAATTTCAGCCACAGATGTCCATCCAGTTATAGTATAGAGATCAATGACTAATACACCCACAGGATTTTACATCCACCCAGGGCCGTCTTACACAATTTGTGGCCCCCTACGAAATGTAAAATGTGGGCCTCATATATATGTATGTGTATATAGAAATATATTATAAACATTAGAGCTTTGGCTATAAGACATTTTAGTATGATTTTGTTGTTAATTTCATGAATAACAATATTTATATCGGGTTTGGGTGCTAATTATGAGTATTACTTAAAGCATATAAAGTAATAATCTTATTTAAATTATTTGGGATTAATTATAAACATTTTGTCAATAGGTTATGATAAATTAGCTTTCTTCCACCTTTTAACTCATGCTTTGTAGCATTATTATGTGTATGTGCTGGTTCTTATATTCATAATCTTAAGGAATGTCAAGATAGCTGTTGTACACCAGGTAATTTACATACATGTCTGCATATACTATGATTTTGGTATGAAGAACAGTAAAGGTTTTGTTTGTTTGTTTTATATTTGTCTTTAAAATGAGCAGTTAGCTCGTTACATTAAAGTTACAAAGAAACAGGTTCAGTTAACCATAAAAAAAAGACAAGTACAAAATACATACAGTAGCCCCATCGCTTCTTTGGTGCTGACTGACAGTTCACAGCTGACTTCTGACAGTCAACATTTAGGTATATACCTAAAATTTTGACTGTCAGAAGTGACAACTGCTAAAGACATGTTTTTTGCAGATCATATGGCTCGGCGTAGGAATACATAATTTGGTCTGGTAGCTTTTCAAAGCCGTCATAAGTCAGCTGTGAGCTGTCAGTCAGCACCACATACATATAATAGAAGATAAGTTGGGTGGTGGGGGAGGGGAGGAAGGTGATGCAGGTGAAAGATAAATTCAAGGATTGATTCATGACAACCATACTGTTGGTGAGGACATTCATAATTTAACCTTATTGGATGTTGCATCTGGATAATATTCAAATTATCCAAAGTCAAATAAGCAACCAATACATTGAGGGAGATAGTATATGACCCATTTGGTAACTATAAAAATAGCCTAAATAAAAGTTTATAAATTATACATTTGGTGGTAGAACGAAAGACAGCTTGAACAAAATAGCTATCAGCTCGAAATATGTGCAGTGCCTATCTATTGTAAGATTATGAGTGTAGTTAGATATATTAGAGTTAAAGGTTGATTATTAAAGTTACTAGAACCATTTTAATACATTCATACATCAAGTCATGTGATCTGCATCTGTCACTTTTAATATATATTATTAATACCTATAGAGTAACACAAATTATATTGTTGATTTTTATTAAAGTTGGCCACAAATAAATATGTTTTAATTGTCCCTACTATTCTTACAACCAAAATAAAGGCATACGTACATAGGTTACCTAATCACGCCATTCCCTTATGAGGTGGTAGGCAAGAAACTGTGAATATAGCTCAAAAAACAATTCGATATTTAATCCATCCTCACTAACTTTATCCATTCTTCCTTTGCTTCAACAATACATCAATACACCGAGACATACATGCTCTTTACTCTTAAAACTCTTAATTTTTCTTTTTCACATATTCATCAACCAAATTTAGCTACGGCTTACATGGCCTACCCCTTCCTTTTGATCCATTGACTTTACCTTCATTATATTTGTTTCGTCACTCGATCCATAATTATCCTCTCAATATGCCCAAACCACCGTAAGACACTTCTTTCACATTGACCTATTGAATTTTCTTTGAAATCACACTCTTTCAGCACCCATTCATTGCTGACTATGCCCATACGAGTTTTCCCACATACATTTCTTAGATATCTCATTCCAAACTCATTCATTATGCTCTTGTGTTTCACCTGACAAACCCACGCTTCACATCCGTAAAACAATATTGGCATTAACACACTTTTATATACTGTCATCTTTGCCTCTTTTAATACTACCTCATTCTTTGCAATAGTCCACATACATCCAACTACATTTCGAGATTCATTCCCCCTTCTGTCGATTTCGCCATCTATCCTTCCATTTTTACAGAACATTCTGCCCAGATACACAGAATAATTCACTTGTTCTCATCATTAATAAGTTGAAAATCATTTCCTGATCCCTCTTTATCAAAAACCAATACCTTAGCTTTGGAGACATTTATACGAAGATCCATTCTGTATGTCACCATATTCAAACGATTTAATGCATTCTGCAAGTAACTTTCCTTCTCAACCAATAATATGGCATTATCTGCAAATAACAGTACTCTCACTTTCACATTATTCAATTGTACACCAACAGTGTCCTCACAATTATCCCTCATACTCTTATCCATGAAAATATTAAACAACCATGGAGACATAACACAACCTTGTCTAACACCTCGTCCAATGTCAAATCATTCGCTCAAATCCCCATACATCCTAACGCACGCTTTACTTCCAACATATACCGATTTAATTGCATTTACTGTCCCTGCATACACACCATACTCTCTAAGAACATTCCATAACATACTCCTCTTCACTCGACCGTACGCTTTCTCCAGATCAGTAATGAACAATAAACTTTCTTTCTTACTGACATACATTTCTCAATCACTTGTTGCAATGCAAATATTTGGTCCATTCAAACTCTACTTGGCATGAGACCACATTGCATACCCCAAATCTTGCCCACAGTTCTTTCACAGCTCACGCCCTCTCGCAACTAAAACTATCCCAAAAACTTTGCCTGGAATACTCAACAAACTAATTGCCCTATAATTCTTACATTCACTCTAACTAAGAGCGACGGAGAAAGTATTTTGATCAATTGTATGGCAAAAATTTGGAGAACATAGCAGAAATAGGGAAAATGTTATAAGGAGTGAAAGAATTAACGAGGCTGAGGTGTTTTTTTGTTTGTTTGTTTTATTTGTCTTTAAAATGAGCAGTTAGCTCGTTACATTAAAGTTACAAAGAAACAGGTTCAGTTAACCATAAAAAAGACAAGTACAAAATACATACATATAATAGAAAATAAGTTGGGTGGTGGTGGGGGGGGGGAGGGGGGGATGCAGGTGAAAGATAAATTCAAGGATTGATTCATGACAACCATACTGTTGATGAGGACATTCATAATTTAACCTTATTGGTCGTTGCATCTGGATAATATTCAAATTATCCAAAGTCAAATAAGCCTAAATAAAAGTTTATAAATTATACATTAGTTTATAGAACGAAAGACAGCTGTGAACAAATAGCAATTAGCTCGAAATATGTGCAGTGCTATCCATTGTAAGATTATGAGTGTAGTTAGATATATTAAGAGTTAAAGAGCAAGCATTATCAAGTAACAATTAAATTAAATTAAAGACTCCAAGGAAGCTACCCTTATCCATGATTTGAGCTTTTTTTTTCGCTTATATAATTCCAATGTTTTAATGTCATTAGGAATTTTATTGATATATCGTGTGCCCTTAGCACGAATGGAGTTTAGTCCATAATTTACTGTATTATAATGAGCAATACTGAGATTGTTATGTCCTCTAGTTAAGTAACCATGTATAAGGTTTTTATCCACTTTGATTGAGCTTAAAGTTGTACCACTACCTATTTTGAGAAATGTTATTGCAGAGTCATATATTATTTGTTTTCTTATGGGCAGAATGTTAGTGATACTGTATACATCATTATTAGGTGTGAGGTAAGGGAGTCTGTATAAGTTTTTGATTGCTCTATTCTGTAGAACTATAAGTGGCATAAGATGATTGAGATAGGCACATCCCCAAATAACATTAAGGTAGCTGATATGGGAATGGATTAAGAGAAGTAAAGCGGTCTAAGTACATTAGGGGGAATTTATAGGACAATCTTTTAAGTATCCCTACCACAGGAGCTATTTTACTTATTATGAACTGTATATGTGGTTTCCAGCTAAGTGAGGAGTCTATTAACAGACCTAGGTATTTTACCTCCTTTACTTGTTTTAATTCTTTATCTTGGAAGTATATTTTAACATCGGTGTCATGATTACTATTAGGCCTATTAAAAATCAAAAAATTGCTTTTATTCAGGTTAAGTGTTAGTCTATTCATTTTAAGCCAGTCATCAAGTAGTGCCAGGTCAGATTCCATTTAAACCTATGAAAATATTAAAGAATGGCAAAGCTGCGAGGGTAAATGGGATCACAGATGAAATGCTCAAGTGCGAGGACATGGTATTACTTGCCAGATTGTGTGAGTTGTTCACTGTGTGTTCTGGGATTGCAAACGTTCCTAATGACTGGAAGAATGCCGTCATTGTTCCTTTGTATTAAGGCCAGTAAACTTAATATTTAAGATACCTTTGAGAACTTTATATTTTTGTATTTATAATTTGACGCTGTATGGTGTTTCATTTTTATTGGGTTATTATTCTAAAGACTTGATTTTTTAAATACTCGTAAGATGTTTAAGCTATTAAAATTGCAAACGTTCCTAATGACTGGAAGAATGCCGTCATTGTTCCTTTGTATTAAGGCCAGTAAATTTAATATTTCAAATACCTTTGAGAACTTTATATTTTTGTATTTATAATTTGACGCTGTATGGTGTTTCATTTTTATTGGGTTTTTATTCTAAAGACTATATTTTTTAAATACTCGTAAGATGTTTAAGATATTAAAATATTTTAGTTTTTTCTTATTGTTTTTAAATCTGATTTAGCAGTTATTTATGTGATTCGTTTGATTTATTATTTAATAATTAGAGAATTATCCCTCAATTCCTTTTATTTAATGAGTGATGAAAATTTAAATATTTTGTGTAGTAAGTTGTTTTTATTATTTATAATTATTGTAGGTGACTGAGTCAATATTAAAATTATTATTGTTACGAGATTACTATAATTTGTTTGCCTATATTTATAAAATCATTAAATTGGTATTATAATTTATTTAATTATTATTTAAATATCTATTTATATTCTATAAAATATTATAAGTTGTTTTGGTTTTTAGGTTCAAAGTTATATATATATATATATATATATATATATATTAAAATTTAAATCATGAACATTTATATACTGGATTTTTTATTAATCAAAGATCAGATTTTGGTTGATTGGAGAATTTAGGTGCTAAAAGTGTTTATTAAGTTATTTAAGTTAAATCAATCTTATCATCTCTTACTATAAGGCTTACTTATTAGGTTTTGTCTCTTAATTAATTATTTTAATTACATTATTTATTATGTATTTAAATTAGGGCTGGTTGGACAAACATCATTTGGATTCTTCATTCACCTTAATATAAATATACCTACTAAACATGCTTTATTTTTATAATGAAAATATAGTTTTATTTAAATTAACTATATAATTAGATTAATTATTAATTATTAATTGAGTTTATATACCTCGGAGTCTTAGTTTCATTAATAAAATAAGGATAATTTATCATCTTAGATTAGGTCAAGACTAATTATGATTTATAACTTCTTATTTTAAGATTAAATGATAAAATCAATACTTTTTGTAAGCAAGCAATTTGGACTAGGGGTTATTTAAATATATTGGTACAGAGCTTAGTCTGTGTTTCAAATAGATAGTTCGCCCTCTTAAGACGGCACTATAGTACGGTAGCTTAGCATGAAAATGTGGACACACCGGACAAAAGCACCAAATTTTTTCCATGTGCTACTTAAGGCCATAGCTTTCAATTTTTGATATAAACCACTTACTCTGGCAGACATCTGGAATTTTATAGCGGCCATCTTGAAACATATGTATATTAACAATTTATCGGCCTCTAAAGCATTTTGGATTACAATCTTGGTGAGTAAATATACATTTTTGGGGTCAGGGAATACAATTAGGCAATTTTTAAATTCGTTAGATGATCTATTTATTCACAATATAATACTTTACTGGTGTACTACCTATTTATCATTTAGAAACCATTCACCAGATTATACTACCATAATTCAAGCTTGGATAAAGCGGATAATTAGAGGAAAGAAAAATACCTCTTATTATGTAGTACCATGAACTGACAGTCACTGGTATAAAGCAAATATAACATTCTATCCTTGCGTGCATCCAATGTTTAGTCCTTGATATTTTCTATAGGTGTATCAATGTGGGAACCAATGAATCGTATTAGAGCGATTATTTGTGCATCGTCACTGAATCATGATCGGTGATTATCACGCTGATTAAACGGTGAATTTTCTTAATACTCGAAATATGTAACACAGTAAATATTTTGACTTACGGACTTAAAAAACTTCTATAACTTATCGAAATAAAAAATCTATTAACACGCACAAATAACATGTGGGCCTGATTTTGATATATAGTTATGTTTACAACACTACACTTAACAACTAAGGGAAAGGGAAATGCGGGACGTGGCCTCGGAGGGGGTGGGGGCAGATAGGGAAGCGACGGGGCCTCAGAATAGGAGGAGAGACCATTGATATATATATATATATTATATATATATATATATATATATATATATATATATATATATATATATATATATATATATATATAATATATAACTGAATGGACATAACATACACATTGCCAAGGACCAAAGCGTGACACTCAAGTTTATCGTCTGATACATTAAGGGGGGACAGATTTAACGGTTTCTTTCAATGTTCTTATGCGAAAACATGTCTCTTATGAATAAAAGTGTTATTGTTTGAAGAAACGTTTGCATTAAAGGATATACAATTCAGTTTTATAGATAATACTGTACAAATACGAATACAATCTTTAACATATTTAAATATGTAGTTATCATTAATGTTGTTTACATTTTGCTAAGACTACACTTATATTTAAAGTTGGCTATTAGCTTGTGTATTGGTTTCAGATACCATATTATATTGAAAGTTCGATAAATATTATGAATAAATCATGTTAAAACTTGATAACATTTGTTTTAATGAAAAACTTTGTTTATTTGCCATTTATTCAAACTATCACTCAGGTTATAGGCTTGTAGAAAGTATTATTATATTACTATTTTTTTAAAAGTTGGCTCATATCTTGTATATTTATTTCTGAAACCATATAATATTGAAATTTCGATAACTATAATGAAACAACTTAGCTAAAAACTGTATTACATGTGCTTGAATGACATACTTTGGGTAGAAGTCTTACGTTCAAATGATAATTTAGGTTATGGGCTTGTAGGAAGTAGCCGTATTTACTAAACCCTGATTTTGGTAAAAATAACACTCTGTAAGGCTTTATTTCGTACCAGAATACGATCATATATATTTAATATTTTGGTAAGATAAACAGCTATTTAGAACGAAAGTGGAAATTTCCTTATGGAAGGTCTTTTATTCTAACTAAACACTGCTATAGGGTAGGATTCTGGTGCGAGATAAAGCCTTACAAGCAAGCTTCCTTCAAAAATCATCTTGTATATTAGGCTACATCAACTTAATTTAAAAAAATCTCTTCAGTTTCGAACTTCGTTATGCTCTCCAAAGCTTTTACTAACATATTTATTTAATTATACTAATCACACATTGATGTATCTCCTATATTCAATCAAATTAATGAACGATGTCAAAATTCCACATTGCCTTGTATGAGTGTAATAGAGAAAGAAATCCCCGAAAGTTTCCTCCTCTCTTACACAATGGTATGCAGACGACAGCTCGAAAATTTCAGCCATAGATGTCCATCCAGTTATATTGACACGTTACCTCCCCTCTATTCTAATATATATATATATATATATATATATATATGAGGTAACGATATCTTGTTACAAGGAAATGTACAAGGGTGAGATAGGGAAATGTTTCATAAGAGTAAGAGAATCATTAGGTAACATAATAGATTTATTACACAAAAACATAAAAGTAGATATCGGGTTACAATTGATAAAGAAATAGAAAGTGGGACCAATGAATAATAAACAGTAATTAAAGTCCGTTAAACTGGCTAGGGAAAACAAGTAACTCTTAGGTGAACCACCTTATGTTTTTAAACTAACAGTAATATAGGGTTTAACAATCCAAACTTATAGGAACTTCCCGTGGCTCGGGAGGATACGTGTTCAAGACGACACGGCAATAGTCAAAGGACGTTAAGAATATATTGAGTATTATACTCCAAAGCAGCCGGGCTAGTACCTGACCTCCACCAGAAGGGCCTAAACATAAAACATGGTGAATTAAATACAAATAAATATGTGACAACAGATCCTATAATTTTAGAGTTACTGAGCTAAACTCGGCCTAGCTAGCTGGCTTGACTTGTAATTAAGAACTGACTTATAGAGAGCCTACATTATAAATGGTAAGAGGACGGACTGTCCATTACATCAGCAAATGGCTAACAATAGGTGTCATAACTAAATAGTACTATGGCCGATACTTTCCCAGTGGGTATTGCCAGAGCATTCAATATTACATTTATGTAATTACCCATTGCCTGGCGTAACCATCAAGTTTAGTATACATCAACATTAACTACTAGAACAAACAAGGTGCCAACAAGGGGCCAATGAAAATACTATCTGAGCGGGCCACTATACCAAACTAGCCGTGTTCCGCACTTTGCGCACCCAAAATAGTAACACAGACTAAAGAGATGCCAACTAGAAAGTTATGAGATACTGACCTAACTAGGTCCTCAAATAAGGGCGTTAGACAACCTGCTTGTAGCCATACAAAATTTTGAACACGTGAGCATGATGTCCTCGGCGTAATGGGATATTGTGAAGTCATATGGACTTAATATTAAAAAATGAACTTGTGGAGAGGAGGAAACTTAAAGCAAGGTCCCTATTACATATAGAGCTCAAAGCTCCTGTATTTATGCTATGTCATATAGACATAATATTGAATATATAGTCAAACTATCTGCCTAAAGAAATTAAGTCATATGACACAAAAACTAAACTTAGTCACTCTGACTATAACAACACGTTTGATGGACGTACAAATAATATTAGTCACTTTAACTAAAGAAAACGCCTCTGAGGGACATACAAAATGTTAGTCATTTTGACTAAAGAAAACACGTCTGATGGACGTACAAAATATGTTAGTCAACTTGACTAAAGAAAACACGTCTGGTGGACGTACAAAATATTATAGTCATTTCGACTAACGAAAATTAAATTCGTCTCCTTAACTACCACAACAAGTCTGAAGGACTAGGCCATTTTGTTGAATACTTGGGACATTATATAGTAGATTCCCTCGGCGTGAAGGTGGTGAGACCCACGACTCAAACAACAAGACCATCCGTATCTCCTTCAGGTGCTGTGGCAGAGGTTCCTCCTTCAAGGATAAGGTAAACTTCTTGGAACATCAGACGAGATTCCCCCGGCGTCGAGGTGAAGAGACCCACTACTCAACCATCAAGACCATGTGTATCTCCTTCAGGTGCTGCAGCAAAGGTTCCTCCTCAGAGGATATCTTATGATGAACTTCAGTTTGTGAGCCCACAGGCCACTTTGTTATATACTTTTCTCTCTGACTCTTGAACCAGACCAAAAAAGGGCATGCAATGAGGAGGAAGGAAGGAAAGGGGGGAGGGGGTTGGAAAGGTGGAGAAAGAGTTACCAAGGAAGTCCGCTAGGGAAGCAGTGCTCGTAGTTCGCGGCATTGAACCAACGATAGTCAGGCCTTTCTTCAACTTGGAGTTCAAGGGCTTAGACGTGTGTTGGAACTGCCACGCCTTCGCTTACGCCATACTTGCAGAATACTGTATTGAAGCATGGTGATTGTATCCGGGGGCATCCACTCAATGTAAGTAGAACACAAATGATATTATTGCAGAATATATCAGTTTTAATTCTCTTCTTTACATCCCTTTAGTTATTTTAGTATTTTATGCAGATTACGGTTTGTAGATGTCATTTCACTTGAGTGACATGCTACAATATTATAGAGATCAATGGGAGAGACAAGTGACGTGGCCTCAGGAGAGGAGGAAAGACAAGAAACGTAGCCTCAGGAGAGGAGTAGAGAATAGTGACGTGGCCTCAGTAGATGAGGAGAGACAAGAGACGTGGCCTCAAAAAGAGCGCGAGTAGGAGAGGAGAGACAAACGGTGGGTGCTCAGGATTAGAGGAGATCCAAGCGGTGTGGTCTTAGGAAGGTAGGGGAGCTGAGTGACGTAGCCTGGGTAAAGGAGTGGGGAAACTAACAAACACTAATCAAACAGCTGGTGCTGTTGTAACTAATTTTATTTTAGTGCTCTCATATTGTTTGATTTAAATGACTAAAAGTGGCTAATTTGGGCCCCTAATCCTTTGGGGTCCTCTGCGGACGCATTGATCGCATAGGCCAAGAACTGACCCTGCAGTGATCGACCTTTCCATCTTTTTATGGGGAATATAATGTGAAAGTTGACAGAATCGATTGATTCATTTGTGTGCTGAAGAATTCAATGAATAGGATGAACATTGAAATCCTATAGTAGTCAGTGGAGGAGTCACTTAGCACATTCTCACTTTGTGTTTATCTTGTCTACCACAGCGATGAACCACAACATGATTCAATTAACTAGCACAAATGGAAACCTGTTCATTTCAAGAAATATTGGAAGTATAATCAGCCAATACAGAAAATCCTTTGAACATATTGATATTTTCCACAATTTTATTCAGGATCACGTTATGACATGTATCTTTAATTTAATCCTGGATAGGAGTACTTGTACACATGGCATTTTTTTAAGCAACTGTCAGTAAATTATTTTTGAAGAATAGCATCAGTCTTGGCTCGGTAACGATGTAGAGCACTTAAATTTCCATAATTAAATATTGAGTCTTTTTCTGTTATTACTTCGCTGTTATTCGTACCCCTTGGGCCAATACTTGTCTACCAATTATTTAGTGGTTCAGTGACTAGTGCTCATCGTTGCTGAGCTCCAATTCCACCAACTTTTTTCCCTAGGAGAATACAGTATTTACAAAATGCATCATCTTCTTCCTGTGACTGTGAGTATGGAAGCCAATGGAAAGTTTGCAGCAAATTTGGTTGAAGTTTAAAGTTTCTTTCGCAAGATGATGACGATAACTTGAATTTGGCGGTAGGTGTTCATACTTATCCCAAGGCAGCTATTGGATTTTCAACTGTTGTACTTCTCAAGATTCCAATGTCCTTTGGATGAAGACACTGTAGAGTGTAAGAACACATATGACTCAGTGAATTATCCTTAGTATTTGATGAACCAGAACTTGTGGAAGGCCGCATATAGTGCATCTGTAATAAATAAACCAAAGATTAAGTAACTTGTGATGTTATTCGTGAAAATAAAAAAAATAAAAAATACATAGGATTTGAAACCTTTGCAATTTTGAGAAAAGTGTATTTTCACTAATCTGAGAAACCCCCTTAATCCTAGGCCACAGACAAGGAAAGAACAGATCCACAACCACTAGGTTAAACATGTTGTTCTCCTTTTCGAAGCTTTACTCCTTCAACGTTGGGATCATGAGGTGCGGTCCCCAGTGACTACAGCGTAATCAAGTGAGCATTTTCTAAACGACTCACTTTAAACTTGAATTTACTAGAAGGCAGATACAAAATAGGAGCTCCTTGAGTTAACCAGTCGGATGGCTGTCACCGAGTAAGCGTAGCACCCTCCCCCGTCTTTAACCCCACCCCTCCTCTATAAGTACCCTAATCCTGCCACACAAATAAATTTACTCTGACTGCACATTACAAAGAAAACTTGAAACATAATAATCCCCCCTTTTTTTTTACGAAGAGACTGAAAGTCAGCTGCAATTATTTGTTAAGGAGCACTGAGGATAATTACAGACATTTAGAAATACCTATTTATTTAATAAGTGGTTAGATATTTTTTGATATTGTTTTCACATAAATGAAGGCGAAAGTTCTGACCAGTTAAAAAGTTTAGATTTTAATTCTAAAGTTTTTTTAAATGTGTGATTCTTATATAGAACTTTATAAAACAATCCCACAAATTGTGACCATATCAAAACATAACTTTATTTGATAGAGGAAGGCTAGAGACCATACCACGTGGGCACTAATGCAGGTCTATATTAGCTATTTGATGCTATACATTTAAAAAGCATTAATGTATACTTGAAATAATTTAAAAACTGGTATTTTCCCAGCGTAAATTAAAATTCCCACACTCAAGTATTTAAAGTTAAAACAAAAATATAGCATGGTTTTAAATAGTTCTAAGGGTTTCTGTTATTCAAAATATCGTAGTAAATACTAAAGTTAAACTATTGTATTTTGTGTGAGTACATGAATGCGGGATGGATAGTAATATAAAGATATTGCAGACAAACGGGCCGGTCAGTTATGTCTCGCGGGCTTTTTGTTTGCGAATCCTGCCTTACCATTCGATCACTGATAGCGGATTCTGTCTGTTAATAAAAGCTAAATCAGCTCGAAATTTTAATTAACTATATAGGGCCTATACATATTAATAACATTATTTACAGTTTATTGAAGCAATTATTCAACATACTTTATAACTATACACTCCCTTTATCTTAAAAGGTAGCAAGCTTTCTTTTATGAATTACTATGGTGTAGCAGTGTAGCTTATAAAAGACGGCTATAGGTTAGTCTAGTCCATTAAAGTCTAGATGTCACCTTTTAGTGTAAGCCGATTGTAGCCTACATTATTATTATTTTGATGCATGAGATACAAACTAAATAGGTATCTCAAACTTCTTTCCTATTTACTATTTGAAATACTTTGCTATTAAATGAATGGTATTTTAAATAGTTGCTAATGAGTATGAAACTATAAACATTCAATTTTAATGTTATTTTATCATTACAAATTAAGATTCGATATTTATTTGTTTTACCGTTAGATCTTTTAAATATGTTGCTGGCTATCTTGCATACAAGAGAGAACGGAGATTTCAGTGTAAACTCTGCAAGAACATAGTAATAAAGTGTGATGGCAACATGGAGTCATGACATGATTATATAATTTTTCATAGAACCCAATTTAATTTAATAAATTAACTGTTTTGTGCACATATTACTATGAATCTAGACTCTTGTCTCAAAAGTAATATTTGTAGTGTGCTTCATTTTGAAACATTGAAATAATGTAAGGATTTACCAGTGGTTTTAATGTTGAATAATTGTGAGTGTCGTAGAAACAAAACCAGCTGTTTGTCTTAAACTTTAGATTAACAACTTTGACTTTTAATTAGTAGGGTTAGATAAGAGGTATGTTTCAATAAAACACTTTAATTGTTATAGTGTGTAAAAGCTCAAATAATAATTTTCGATGTTGTCCGCTAATTTCTCTACGTGTTTGACATACGATTGCTAGAAATATTCCCTCCAACACTCTCTTCTACTGTTTTCATACCAGATCATCTCAACACGTTCATTCTGAATTATATAGGCTAAGGGCTATTCAATTAGTTATCCAAATGGACCACTCAAAAAAATCATAATATTTAGTGGGCCAGACATTTAATTAAATTGGTACGTTATTAGATTATACTTTTGTAGTTTAAAAGGAGTGGAAGGGAGGAGTGAAGCGTAATTTAATATTATGTATGATATTGATATATTTCAGTGAAATAAAAAAATGTAAATTTACACGATTTTTTCATCAATCTTTCTTTTTTTAATATTCAAAGTAGAAAGTGCCATTCTAGAAAACCTACAATAAGGCTGATTACAATCAAAGCACACCACTACTATTATAAATAGCGCACGAACAATAAGTCAGGCAAATATCAACTGACGAGACATCAATTACTGTTGGTTGGAGGGGAGAAGAGGTGTGAGTCACTCTCAGCCACCCTGTCACCTGCATTGTTCCAGTTCAAAATAATATTTTATATAATTCAGCCATTAGGTGGTGGCGCTTGGAGGGAGATATACCGGTTCTAGAGTTGGGGACCCACGCCACTGGAGGGTAAGCTCGTACTTCCTTGTAAACACTCGATGTTGTTGGCACCAAGGACCGAGTAACACTGGTCTTGCAGCTTCACCCATCACTGATAAGAGACTGAAGATCTCTCTGGCCGTTCAAGATCAGGCTCCTCTACATACTATCTGAACTATACAATGCATCTCCGGTGATAAAGTAGTTGGACTTTCAGGCCAATCTGCGAAGCTTGGCGGACCGGATGTTGCCTGCGGGTCGCCAATTGAATAGCCCTGCTATAGGTATTTCCTTGCCCACCGTATTTCATTCTCTTCTCTAAATTCCACAACAGCTGTTTATTTCCTTCAACATCATTATGCAATCTTTCTCCTTATTGTAATCTCATCTTCTATTTACGCTCCATTATTACTATCATTGCAGTCATCTTTTCCTCTCTATATAATTTTATGTCACACAACCTCTTACGTTCTGTTTCATTCTTTACAACAATAATTCGTTTGTATGCTTCTTTCTTTTCTCTCACGCTTCTTTCACCTGTTCATCCCTCCACGCAGCTTTTTTAAAAAGTTTTCCACCACCGCAAAGCCACACACATCTTTCGCGCACTCAACTACAGCTTCTTTTATACGTAAATACATATTATTGTCAATGTTAAGCGTGATTGCATTTTCTCCATAAGTTGACAAATATTAAGTGTGGAATATGTAATTTCACAATTAAAATCAATTTTTATATTTAGTTGGTTCCTTAATTTTGTTTTAATGTTATTAAATTTAAAACTTCGACAGCGCGTGACTTATGGTTAAATTGTTAATATCGGAATTGACGCCACTTTTTGAAAACGTCGGCAGTGGCAATATAGCAACAACAACAACAACAACAATTAATAAATGTTACTTTAACGCATTCTATCGTAAAAAAAATAATTATTTAGCCATCTGGCAACCATGTTTTCTCAGGAATCGGACACAAATATTTTGATCAAAGATTTTATAGTTAATTCTGCCAACAGATAACGTCTGCATAAGTAACTTATTGAGTATTTTGATTACCTTGAGTTTTGAAACACATAAAGAAATATTTCTTGTGGAGTAAGTATATGGTTATATTGTGGACTCAATGTAATATGTTATTATTCAAATTCCTTAAACTGTACTGAACGAAGTTTAAAAAGCTATACATCCATTTATTGAAAACAGCTGATCGGCCTTGAACTCGTGTCAAAAAATAATTTTAATCTTCTCATTAAATAAATGTCACGAAAAGCCATTTTACTTCCTGTATACGTGTAAACTTGTACATGAATCATGCTCATTAATATCTAAATTTGACTTGGTAATTAATAAGGCATGTTATAAGGTCAATGAATCACAACAAATCCTTTTATGTCAACACTGAATCTTGCCATGTATAATTACTGTGAATTCAATTAATTTTTTCTTAAACTTCAAAGGAAACACTTATCATGGGAGGTGCTGTCAGCGCTGGCGAAGACAATGATGATCTTGTTGATAATCTTCTAGAAGCAGACTACATTAAAACAGCGTGTGTTGAACGTGTGTTTCGATCTGTAGACAGAGCTCACTATTTTACTCCAGAGTTTAGGGACAATGCATATAAGGACTTGGCGTGGAAAAATGGAAACCTACATTTGTCAGCTCCGTGCATATACAGTGAAGTAATGGAAAGTTTACAACTGGCATCTGGCTTAAGTTTTCTTAATTTGGGATCTGGCACAGGATACTTAAGTACAATGGCTGGTCTGATTCTAGGTAAGCCCAATGACTTATAGGACTCATTTATGTTGTGTATGTTTTAATTTTATACTCAATAACTTGTGCACTTTGCCCACAACAGGCTCAATTTTTATTCATACCCAGAACTGTAGGTTAATTGTTGTTGCTATGTACAAAGAAATTAGGCAGGGGCTCCAGAAGCTCGAAAGTGGGGGAGGGGGGGCTCAACTGAGAGGGGGCCCAAAGGTGTTTTGATCGGGTAAATTTTAGACCCTGCTTGACTTTTGTTCAAGGGATTTGGAGGTCATTTACTTTTCACAGGTTGCAGGCCTAGCCTACATTTTTTGTATGCCTTTGTGATTATGTAGGGCTATAGTAACAACATAGTAGGAACTTGTGTGGAGAAGAAAACACTTTTTCTCGGTCATCAATTAATAATGTTAGGTAGGCCCCCATCAATATTTTTACTATATATATATATAGTGTGTGTATATATGTATATATATACACACACACACACATATATAAAATGACCATTAGTGGTGGAACCTTATTAGTGTATTAAGGGCGATTAAAAAAGAAAGTGTTTTGAATGTATTGGCCCGGCCCCCAAGTCAAAGGGGAATTGGGAGCCCTCCAGAAGTTTAAAAAAATTTGGATGCTCTTAGAAGCTATTAAGCGTGGTCTTCACTTGAAAAAAGGTATGAAAATTATACTCTAGAAGTTATTAGGAGTGGTTCTCACCCAGAATATTTTTAAAATTTGGAGACTTCTAGAATTTATTTACAGTTCCTCACCAGAAAATCTTTTGAAAATTTAATGCATCTAAGATGCAATTCAAGTAGATAGTCTTTCCCCTACAGATTTTTGAAAATTATATGCCTCTAAATATTTTAGAGTGGTTCTTTCACAAATTTTGAAAAATTGGATGCCTCTAGAAGCTATGAGCTTAAAAAATTTGTAGTTCGAGTTTAGTGCACACAGCCAAAGAAATATTTCTTACATTTTTGTATATAGCCCCGTTTCTTGATAGTTAGAATTGCAAGTCGGTTATCAGTGGCACACAAAGCAATCTTTTACAAGACTTTTGCTATCACATTTTAAATGTATTTTCTCTCCTGACAGATGTTGGTCAGAATAAAGATCTTGGGAAACGGTCATTTAGTCACCCACCCATGAGTTTTATGGCTTTGAGATAAATATAGGTCTAATGTTTTACAAACCTCATACAATGAACCTCCTGTACTACCACCCCTTTTCCCCTCCCTTATCACCCTTCCTAGATGGTTCAGCCGCCATACATACAATCTATTGAAAATCAGATGATCAAAATGACTTCATATATGAATGCAGTTTTAGTAACTTTTATAACTTTCAGATACCAAGGCCGTTAATAATAACCCTACATACTATAATTTAACTCAAACCTAGTAATTAAACATTGACCCTACATTCTAGTGTCCTTTAACTTTAAAATATTTATCAAAGGTAAGCTACTAGAGTTAGAATGTTGACATTGTGTAGATGATGCGCCAGGCAGTTGTGTTCAGTGAGAAGCCTAATTTTTTTGACTCTTTCTTTTTGGCTTAGGGCATAGAAATTTCTGCAGTCATTTTCTATTTTGTTCCAATTAATGTTTTTATTTATGTCCCTTGCTTCTTCCAAAAAGCTTGATAAAATGTGATTGTATTTCTTTTTCTATAGTGTATCTCGTTAAGGAAAACCTCTTTTAGGAAGTTGCGTTGCACACTTACTTCACACTCTCTCCTGATGAATTCCAATAGAATGAAACCTTAGTCGAAGGGGATTGGGCGGAACGGTCATTTTTCTACAAGAGGCAGCCATTACCTCTTTGTCCATTGGCAGCAATGTAAAGTTTGAACTGTGTTCTTCTTTTCATTGTTAAAGCCTTAATGTTTTTATTCCCTTTTATATGTTTTTCATCCCCCTTTCCTGTACTTTCTTTATGGTGTGTAATGTTGCAGTTTAGTCCATTTTATTTTAGATTCTTCTTTCCCCTTTTGCTAATAAAACTGCTTTTCCGTTCCTATCATGTGTGAAGTCAGCGCCTGGGGAAGTCTCGGAAGAAGTGGCCCACCCCCATACTCCCTTTACATCATCTCGTATTTCAGTTTAAATGTCTTAGCGGTGCCACCGGGTTACAATGGTAACTCTTATCACTTTACCTATTTAATTCCACTGATGTTTTATAACACAATACATTATACAATTTTATTTTCAATGTTTATAAGACATATTTTAAAAATTTGGCAACATTATCCTGTAGGATGTATATTATAGCTACCTAAGTATTTTTACATATAGGCTAATATTTGAGAGTGATAGGAAAGTGCTTTAGTACATAAAAATAATATAATTAACAAAAACAGATTTATTAAGCAAAACATAAAGGTAGGAATTTGATTACATCAAGTGAGAATAAACAGAGAGTATAAACAGTGGTTGGGACCCTTGATTGGGCTAAGCAAACTTTAAGGTTGTATGACTCTAAAAATACAGTATCATCCCGTAGCTCGGGAGAATACGTGTTCAAGACGACACGTGAACTGTAGGACTAGCTGCCTGTATTCCAACGAAAGGGTCTAAACAAAATAAAGAGAATTTAAAGACAAAAAGGCTATAACACATGACACTATATTTTTAGAGTTATTAGCTTATGTTTGTGCAGGCTTGAGATAAAGAATATTTTCAGAAATAGTAAATTATATCAGCTTGACTAGCTGGCTGCACTAGGCTACGAGGTAAAGCATATTTACAGAGTTATAACAAAATGGACTGTGGTCCATTGCATCAGATAATGGCTGAACGACAACCAGGTGTCTACCCTAAGTGGTACTATGGCCGGTCCTTTCCCAATGGGAATTGCCAGAGCATTCAATAGTACTTAAATGACAACACCCACTCCTCGGGGTGAAACTGTTTTGTAGATGTCCTTTGATTTAAGAGACATGCTACAATCCATCGCAATCTGATCTAATGCCCTTATTATATAATATTCAATCTTTACATTTTTAAAATATTTACTAATATAAATTGGTACGAGGGGCACCTGTAGGCGCCCCCTGTGTGATCGCCCCGCTAGCCCTGCCCTTGTGGTGTCTCTGTTAATCCTACATGAAATCCATGAATCTATTGTTGGACCACGTCTTTTTGCTGTTTTTGTAATAAACTTTATAGTCTAGCAAATAAGTAGTTTTCGAAAGAAAGTTTTGCAGGAGTTTTGGAAATTGGTGGGATTAATAGGTCTTAAGGTGCTGTTTTCGAGGTCACAGCCAGTGACTAAATTTTTTTTTTCCGGAACCTTAAAAAAATCTACCAAACACTGCAAAGAAAAACAGTTTTGTGCAAATATCTCCGTTTCAATGAACTTTTCGAAATATATATACCCATAGTGAATTAAAGAGGAATACATTCTCTACAATTTAGCTCTCATAAGTTATTTTGTGGGATAAATGGTTTAGCCACTAGAGCACTGCAAATTTTAGTCAATTTTTTTAAATTAATGAAAAATGTACTTTTCGCTGCAAAATTAACACAAAAATATTACTATAACTTCAAATCTTCTATTTTCCCCAAATATGAGATTATTTTTAATAGTTTCTTGTTGCGAAAATGCATGTGCAGTCATTGAAAAAAATACATTTTATGTTCGCCACAAAATTCTCGTTTTTCTTTTCTATATTTGATTGATCATCGTAATCACTGCAAATTTAGTAATACGATCGGCTATGTCTTTGGGATATCAACATGGCAACGAATGCAATGTAGCTATTACATATTGACGCGAATGACTCACTGCGATGCCAGACAACTCCAAGTAATAAATACCCTCCATCAATGATGTTCAGGGTATTTCCAAAAGTAATGTAACGAGAACATTGCTGGGATGCCTTATATAAGAAAGATTTTATATATTTACGCACACCTTCAGCATTGAAAGGAAGTCATTAAGTTAATCAGCTGATTATTTTGCAATACACATTCTTTGGAAAGTTAATAATGGATTGATTGGAACGGTGTCATATTCTAAAAGGATACATGTATTCATAATTCCAAGTGGATTTACTATTTACGTAAGTTTGAATTTCACTGAATGAAAATCTCTGCCGACAATTATTAATATGATGGCAGCTCCACATTCTTGAGGCAAATGGCAGTTAATCTTTTCCTATCCACTAATTCCAGTGCTATCGAGATGTGTTCTTTTATTTCAGGAAAAGAAGAATGTGTTGAATAAACCATTCCAATAGTTTTTTTCGCACCGTCATTGTCCCAAGCAATTTACGCAGTTCTCATCTCGATATGTTTCTCGGAACTCTTGAAAGCTAAATTGCAGAATTTTTCAACTTCATTACAAACAGTGTGTAAGAATACCGTGCCCAAAGTCCACATGGAAATTACCCTATCATGAACTCCCCTTCCATGAGTAAGGCCACCGGTTTTTATTGTTCTCATCAACGCTGCTCATTTGTCATTTCTGTCCATATACTATACCAGAATTTGTCTGGCCGTTTAAGCATGAAACGTCCTCCGGCTGTAAAAGCTCTGTATTCCTCTAGAATCATTATTTCCTCTAAGCAGTGCATGTCTTGCAAATACAGATGGGTGGATTTTCTATATAAAAAGTGACCACTGGCATGAAAATAAGGGTGCATTTTTTGGATAGTGTCAAGATGAAGATCCCAGTTACCCATTCTTTCTGCCTCTATGAATTGCTTTGTGAGTACAACCATCCGGACAAACTGCACCCAAAATTTTGCTGTGGGACCATGTAGTTAAAACTTTTTCTGTTGATATTCAAATTTCAAGGCAAGCTGTGTGTATCATTTATTTTGACCTGCCATGAGTATCGCCGACCTATCCCAATAGTAAAGAATTTCTTCTAGCCTGCTTTATGATTGGCTGAAAAATCGATGGAATCCATAACAATTTTAGCGATTGCACGATGAACTAACATGTGTGCTGTGAGGGCTCGTGTGTGTGTGTGAACCGTCATAATTTTTTTTTATTGAATTTAGTGCAAAAAAAAGTGTTTTAAAGTTCTTTCAATCCACTTCCGGTCATTATGTATCTGATAAATTCCACAAAGGACATTAACAAATGAAATCCACCAAGCCTGGCAACAACATTTCTTAATTTTGAGTCATCACTGCACGTCGCGATAATATCCCACACTTTTATATAGTGTGTCTGATCAAACTTAACAAAACAAGTGTGCTGATGTAATGATTCACATTTTTCAGAAACGGATAAAAGAACTGTAAAAATTGTGTCATAATCACTGGGCGGAGCATTAATAAATGGTAAACACAACTTAAAAGATTTTTCAAAGGGAAGTTTCGCTGTCACCTGCTCCATAAACCCACGCCATTCAGGTATATCAGGTAGGTTACCCCACTTTCCATACAACCAAGTTAAGTCCTAAGGTGATAATGGCATTATTACTTTCCGAAACCGAATGCATACATTCCAAGCTTAGGATTTTTGTTGTTTTTAAACCACCCCCATTTGCTTCTGAAATGTCTTAAATGCATACATATTAACTACTAAGTGGAAAGTTTGTTGGTCAATTTATATATTTTTGTTATTTTTCTTGCATAATGAGCATTTATACAATATTGAAAAAAAATTATCGAACTATATATACATTTTTACTACTATTTTGTTTTGTTTGTTACATTAACCAATTAAATAACTCTGGTCTAATATATTAGTGACAGAAATATTAGCAGTTTTACAAGCATAGTAAAGACTAACAAGCAGTGATTGGAATAAGATATTGATACTCAACAAACTGGCACCGGACAAAATATTGGTTCAGCAAGACACACTGACTATAACCTCCAATCAATATTGTACAGTATACTTTTGTTTTAGCAGCAAATAGGTTATTAAAAATAATTTCATATTTTGGGAAAATAGAAGATTTGAAGTTATAGTAATATTTTTGTGTTGATTTTGCAGCTAAAAGTATTTTTTTCATGATTTTAAAAAATTGACCCAAATTTGTGGTGCCACTGCGGTGAAACCATTTACCCCACAAAAAAAACTTATGAGAGCTAAATTTTAGAGGATTTATCCTCCTTTAATTTAGTATAGAAATATTCTTCTCGAAAAGTCCACTGGAACAGAGATATTTGCAAAAAAAAACTTTTTCTTTGCAGTTTTTAGTATGTTTTTTAAGGTTCCGACAAAAACTTTTAGTCGCAAAATGTTTTTGTGTCTCACTGTTCAGTCGGCCCTTGAATCTTTCCTCCACAGGCCGTGTCACACACCCTCTCTACTGCCTGGACCACTCCACAGTCCATGTTCTCTAAGCCGTCCATGACGATTTCCCCACTGTACTCAGTGCCCATGAGAACTCCTCTTTCTATTGGCTCGCTTGGTAGCCACTATTGCTCACGTTTTCCCGCGCCAATGGGAAGCTCCCTTTTCTCCCATTGGGCAAGGCCAGGCAGCAGTGGAGGGTATTTAACACGGTGGTTCCTCAGTCAGAGGTCAGTCGGAGAGTGGCTACCCAACCTGGGTGCGCCACCTGTTTCAAAGAGCTATTAAATTGTCTTATGTTACAAAAGAGCAATATTGTTTAACCCTCTATTTCCCCACCATCAGCCTACCTCCCACCGCGACTCACGTTACTGGGACCATCAGCCTACCTCCCACCGCGACTCACGTTACTGGGACCATCAGCCTACCTCCCACCGCGACTCACGTTACTGGGACCATCAGCCTACCTCCCACCGCGACTCACGTTACTGGGACCATCACCCTACCTCCCACTGCAACTCACCCTGCTGGGACCAGCACTCTACAGCCCCACCTCAGGACTTCCTCATGTTCCATCGCGACTCACGTTACTGGGACCATCACCCTACCTCCCACTGCAACTCACCCTGCTGGGACCAGCACTCTACAGCCCCACCTCAGGACTTCATGTTCCATCGCGACTCACGTTGCTGGGACATCCTTCTGTTCCACCACGACTAATGTTGCCGGAACACTCTCGCTGACCTTTATTTTCCTACCCCTACCCACACATGTCTGAACACACTGTCTCCACACCGTCACCGTCATCGCGACATCAATCAGTTACCCCCAAAGCCGCAGCGAGGGATAACAATGTGATCTCGAAACAACACCTCAGGACCTATTAATCCCACCAATTTCCAAAACTCCACAAAACTTCCTCTAAGGCCACTGTTTTTAACACCTAATTACTGAACTATTATTATATTTTTCATGCTTTCGGCAATGTATAAAATACTAGGTGAGCTGTTTAAGTAGGAACTGCTTTCTTGAAGTTGCAGGGTCTGTTCAGAAGGTTTAATAGCACTATTTCTAAATTGCTTTTACCTCATCATTTTAGCTTAGGCTACAATGCATATTTTAATTCAGTCCTTAGGCTATCTTCTAAGAGCTAAGTCATTATTGTAGACATTAAATAACGTGGGCCTAGTGCTTATGTGCTATGCTTCCTTGGATTCTGGCCATAGCTACCAACTTTAGTATCAAATTAATTATATTCAAATCATCCATTAATATTTGAATGATCTTTAAGAATGAAAGTAGGCCCCTATACAATATTTACAAGTAGGTAGGAAAATAAACAAAAAAGTAAATAATATATATCGAGGTATTTTGACTACTTGATAAATATAATTTTTATGTAAATTTTAACTTATAAACCATAATGGGCTCTTTGATATAGTAGGGGCCTACTGTTAAAATCATGTATCAGCAAATTTCAACAGAATATTTTAACATTCAAATAAGAGTTCACATAAATAATTGCACAATCATAGGTCAGTGACCTGACATTTAACAATACATAATTTACTAAATGCCTTCTCTTATTATTTTTTTTATTGTTCTATTTCTATCCAAAGGTTGTAAGTTATAAGACTCACTACCTGTAGGCTACTAAACTTAATATTAAAATTATCATGCTTCAGATGTTCTGGAATCTAACTTTTGTAGACACTGTACTAACTACCAGTGGGGTATTCTCTGGTTATGCTAGTCCTGCGCCGCATACCCATAATTATATGGACTAGTTTCTTAATTCTATGCTGTCTGTGCAAACTGTAAATAGTAATGTTTAAATTGTGAATTAACATTCATGTATAATGTATCTATATATTATTAATTTTTAAACTAATATTTGTCCATATTCCAAGAATATTGCGTTTTAAGTAATTATTCTTCCAAAAAGGTCTACCTACCCAGCTTATGAAGCTCAGGGCCTGCTGCTTGAAAATAGCAGGCAAAGCTAGAGAAGTTCTAATGAGCAATGTCTATGGGGCTGCAACACTCCCCCTTTTTCCTCACCAACAAACATTGGCCATTGATATAGGGTGTTTACAACTTAGGGCCTGCTGAGTACTTATCACAAGTAAAAAAGTGTGCCAACTATTGAACAAATATTCAAGAATCAATATCACAATGATTTTATTTACTAAGCTAGTATAGATCAAATAAATAAAATAAATGCAAACAATATTTGTAAAATAAACATATAAACAACAAGCTTTAAATTACATACTAATTAAATACCTATTTGATTATATTTATGCATTCTAGACACATGTATTGTCATGTATTTGGCAAGCATATTTACCACCATTATAGAGTACACACAGGTGAAGTAGAGGAGGGAATGAGGGGCTAATTTAACTGTAGCAGGGTGTCCAGCGACCTGGAAAACCTGGAAAACAGGGAAAAGTCAGGGAATTTGCTTGGTCAGGGAAAAGTCATGGAAAAGTCAGGGAATATGATCAAATTTCTGGAATTTTCACATAGTCACTAAAATAATAGGCCTACGCTACTTTCATTTACAATAAAATAACTGTCAAAAAAATTTTTTTTTTCACTGCGAATTTATTTTAATACAGTTGTCCATCTTGAATATACTAATATCAATTCTACAAGTCAACATGGGATTTTCATCTAATCTTTCCACCCCTTTATCGTGTCTTTACTCAAAGTTGAGTCTTTAGTTCATTAGCCCGTGTAAGACGATATTTTAATGTCTCAATATGATCTAACTCAAACTTGGAACACACGACCCATTGCTTTAGGCTGACATCCTTTAGCTCCTTTATAGAGTGTTACAATTTCAAAATGTGTGTCTAAAAATAGTATTAAATTAAGTTGAGATCTTGAGATCTTAATACAATAATGTTTATAGTATAGTGACTGGAAAAGTTGGAAGTTTGCTCTGGAAAACCTGGAAAAGTCAGGGAATTTTAAGATAAAATTTTGCTGGACACCCTGTGTAGTAGCTAGACAGTGTTTTTGTTTTTAGTATGAAGTTTTGTTCTTTTAGTTGTTGCTTATAAGTTATAAGTTTATAATTTTTTGTGGCACACATTATCTAATTATTAGTCATTGTGATTTTATATAATTATACATAAAAAGATTCCAAAAGTTAGGAGTTTAGTTTCACAATTTCAAAATGATTCATCAGGAAAAGGTAAAATTAAATTTATTTTCAGACGTAAATGTCTTAGCATTAAAACAATGACGTAACGATAGAGTAATAGGCTTAGTAGGAAAAGATCTCCTCTTTGTTACTTTTATCACAATTTACAGATCTAAATAGCTTCTGGAGCATAATTAGGATTTAATAAATTGTTTTAGGCTCTATTCTTGCAATGTAAGTTAGACAATCTACCTTATTCCTCCCACCAAGTTCTGATGGACGCTTGATCCATGTAGTACTTCAGTTTACTTTTTTTCTTCTTTTTTTTTTCCGAATTGCTACCTGTCAGTCCAACACCTTAGCTCAGTTGGTAAGTTTGGCTGACCACTGAACTAAGGGTTTTGGGTTTGATTTTTGTCATGGGTAAAAAAATATAATTGGTAAAATTTGGATTTCCCTTCCAACGGTGATGAATTAACGGCTGAGGTTGGGTACTGTGTCTCTTCTAGATTTAAGTTAGTTTATAAGTTGTGTGCTGACATAATCACTCAGCCGAGAGAGTGCACGCTAAATACCTCAAATAAATGAAAATGCTACCTGTGTGTACTTTTAATTACACTCAACCAATTTATTAGGGCTATGTCACTCTTATTCAGTCTGGAGTGTGCTCCTAACTCTCTTACTGTGAACTCACACTTTCATTGTAAAACGCGAACAGTGCTGAGATTTGGTCATGGGACAGCTCTAATCCAATCTTAGAAGTCTGCTTGGCCAGTGTAGCCCGCACTGCTCGAGTAGAGATAATTTCAACTTTTCCAGCACTTCTACAGAAAACCGGCCAAAAAGACCTGATTAGCACATGCACAAACTTTCAAACATGCATTATTTATTAAAACAGCATATTATCAAAATAGCATATTTCAAAAGTGATGATGAAAAATGACAGTTTATTAAAAGCCACGATCTCTATCGATGACAAAATCAAACTCAGGCAGTAAGTAAAACATTTTATTTTAAATACAGTAACTTGCACTGATTGTATTATTTTTGTTTTTATGTTTGATGTTTAAATGCATCAAGGGTAAACTGAGATTTCCAACTTTCCGCGAGTGTGTAAACAGCTAGCTGCACCACTAAGCGGTACTGACTTACTGTACTGCTTTCAAATTTCAGCGTACGTGTGAATTCACCTTTAGCCCTGAAATTTTTACTTAAATATCTGATTATTTAGGTATTGCGATGCACTGCAGTGTGCTGTTTGATATTCCATTACAATTTGAGTGGATGATAATCATAGGTAGTTTCACATTTTGGTGTGTTTTGTGCATAGTTCTGGTGTACTTTTATGAAGTCAGAATATGTAGTAGGCTGTAAAGGTGGATATTCAAACAAAGATATAAATAAGTCGAAAAAGATTGACGAGGGGATTTGGGAGGCGGAAGTTTCCTAAAATAGCATGCGAGTCAGAAAAGATCATAAATGTTTGAGAACCATTCTCCTAAACTAGAGATACTCGTGCTTAAATATTTCTAGGGGAAGCATCTCTTTTATCTTCTTGGTTAATGGTGGTTAAGAGTCTTTGACCCCCGAATCCTCCCTGCAGCTTTTAGAGTACAGCATACCTATTCATTTTCTCAGAATACGCCACTGGTAACTACCACCAACAAAACATTCAAAAAAATTTATTATCTTTATTAGAAACAAGCCTTTTTTTACAAATTCAAATTTAAGAAAAAGAGTTAGCTTGTATTAATATATTTTCACCAGATTAATATACATAAAAAGTAGGTGTCATGATAATTTGAAGAGTTCTTGAAGCTGACTTATTTAAAAAATAATATGGTTTAGACCTACTCATTTTCAAACGAATTAAAAACGATTATACGTTTTTGAGAGCAAGGGTACTAATTGTCTAGATTGTTATTATTTATTATTATTATTAGCACCGCGTCTTACTACCCGTTTGGGTTATACGCACTTACGCTAATGTGTAATGGTAGGGTGATTGTGAGATGAAATGGAGGACCTACAGTTTAACGTGGAATCCGAACCACGGTGGAGGCCTGGCATTCCTCACATTCACAAGTTGTGATTAATACACGTCTTGTCAGAGGTGAAGGAAGGGTTTGGTAATCAGATAAATCTGTGCCGGGACCGGGAATTGAACCCCGGACCCCCAGCACAGAAGTCTGACACCTTACCCCTAGACCACCAGGTCACCGTCTAGATTGTTAACTGCCAGCATTGTGTCACTTGTAAAATTTAGCCTAGCAAATTTCTTTCTACTATTCTACACAGCTAAATAGGCTGCATTTTGCAGATCTCTCTCTTTAAAAAAATTGTCAAATTAGGTAGACAACATCTTGCCTTATACAACCTTATACCATCCTGGATTTAACTTAAAAACTACACTTTAAAAAAATTTGAAAATATTTCACAAATCATTGATAGTTCTAAAGATCACATGACCAAATCATTTAATCTGTCTTTACTAATAACCAAATTAAAAAAAAAACCAAAACAAATAAAGGTACCGTTTTCATATCCACAACTTTATATCAAACAATTTATTATCAAATCGGCCACTAGCCTTGCATTGTTTTTGTTTTCAAACTTTTCTTCTGATGATAAAGAACCATAATTCACTTTTTCATTGTCAGAAACTTTAATTTTGAATCACATAATCGAAAACTAGAGCAAAAATTGGTATTGTGGCACTTTATACCATACAAATAAACGACCGACTGCAGTGTGTATCGCAGCCCACAAGTTCTCACTTGACATGCTAAGCAAGCACTGAGTTAAGGACATTGATGTCAGGTTGTCATGGCAACCACCTTTTGACTCATGCAGAAATTGGGGCCATTCATATAGTACATCTTAACATAAAGTCTGTTCATCGTAGGAATTGTTTTCTGAAAGGCCTTTTTCCCTACCAGAAAGCTATTATATAGTAGGATTTTGGTAGGAATAAAGACCTTTAAGAGAGTAATTCCTACCGTGAATGCAGTATAGGTGCGCTATGTCACACATTGATCCAATTATGGTTTTACTAATTTCCTCAATAAAATGGGGAAATAATGTAACAAATGTTGTTTATTTATTTGTTTTTCATTATGTATTGAAAAAATATTAGCTTTATTTTCCAGGGAATGTGGCACCTCAAAGCCCTCCCTCACGAGCCCCCCCTATATTTAGCATTGTATTATTATATATAGAATGAGCCAACTTATCCTAGCAGCTAGAGAATTTGATTTGTAACCAATGAACTTGCTAGCTGTTTGTAAGTGTTGTAAAAACCTTAACTCATTGTGTAAAAGCTCGGTTAATTTTTGTCACTTCATAAAGTATTATGACTCACCAATCACATTTATTATTATTATTATTATTAAAATTAAAGCATCGTGTTTTACTACCTGTTTTGGTTATACGCTTAGGTTCACCAATTCAAACCTTATTTAACCTATGAATAAATCACTAAACTTTATTATTGTGTGAATTTTATTAATTATATTTAATATAAAATGAAATTCAATCAAAGTTAATTGAACTTCAGTAATTGAGTGGATTAAGACATCACTCTTGCAATACACTGGAATGCCATTGATAGGAAGATAGGGGTTTGAATCCCAGTCAAGTGTACTGAGAGAGGATTTTACTAAATATCTTTTCATTCCCCCGCCACACAAATGCAGTTACACTCTCTCTAAATTCAAACTTTCTCATCCATAACACAGGGTAGTTAGCAAAGCTTGGATTTTGATATATATTATTATTTTTTATCGTTAGGCTACAGCATACAGACAATACATTTTTACATAAATAGTGATCATGATCCCTTGGTTGTGGGAAACCTTTTTAAGTAATTTTTAGGCATTTACATTACTTATAGGCATTTTGTTAAATAAGTATATGTTTAAATACTATCGTCATTTTATAAATACAGAAATACTCAAAACAAAAATGTTTTCAACACACAATAATTGTCAGAATGATAAGATAATGAAGGCAATGAACTTTGTATCCTCTTTGCCTATATGGTCGCAAAAATACATTCTTCTGAGGCAGATATTTGTAATCCTTTGTTATATATCCAGTAGAATGCAACAGTTTAGTTTTGCTTTTAGTTGCTTATATATTTATTAGCTTACATTTGTAAAGTGTATATTTGATTAAGTTGTATGCATTCATTACATGGTTTTGTTAATTTTTTTATTTTTTTAATCTTGAGGTCTTTTTAGATAATTTATGGCCATCAAAGTCCGGGCCCTGTTAGTTAGTACATGTGTATAACTGAACCAAAATAGGTAGCAAGACACGCTGCTTAAATAATCAATTAAAAAAAAATGATTTCAATCTTTTATAACATTCTTTCCACTTCAATAAATTATGGATGCTATATAGCATAATTTTTCAGCACAGTGTAAAGATAGCCTCATATCTATTTATTAATAGAGATGAGTTTTTATGTCTGCAATGAACATTGCACAATATCTACCACACACCAGGAGTGTACACACGGGGGGTCCAGCGGGTCCGGACCCTCACCTGGCGAGCATGAAGTAGCCTATAAAAAATATTAAATAAAAAGCTATGATTTATTAATGTTAAATCACCTTAAAACAGTGGTTGAAAATAACCCGATGTCTCAATACAGTCTGTGTATATATAGCCTCATTAAGTAATCTGTTCAAAGTATGAGTCTTATACGAATAATGGATTGGATTTACTATTGACCGGTAACTTCTTTACCTTGGACCCCCTTTAGGAAGAATTTTATTGTGCGCCCCTGCCACACACAGAGGTCTGAAATTTTAAAACTAGTGACCCTTGTGCACCTTGAAGCTAGAATTTAAAAATTTTTAGAATTAAAAATTTTTAGAATTAAAAATTTTTGATTAGATTTTCATAAATTTATTCAAAACTGGGTCGGATGAAATAAAAAAGAGATTATTTTTCTGCCTGTTAGAAGCAAAGAAAAGTGTTGCCCACGGTTGTTTGGTTGCCCCGGGCAAAGCCAGGTAGTTTTGCTAGTAGACTATAATATAAAAATAACATTTACATTAAACTTATAGTACAGCACTTTTTTTATTAAGGAATGTATGAAGTAAGCTATATGGTCATTGATAGCAAAATAATTAAAAGGGCAGATCTGTATGGGTCTTAACTAGTGTAGAAAATTTGTAGTAATAACAAACCCCTTCACCCTGCCCCACAAGGACCCCATTCCCCTCTCTCATCCCTTAGCTTGAGTATTTTAATCTCAGTTATGTTTCCCATTCCATTCATTCTGGTCTAAAACTGCGGAAACACCTTTGCTTTTAATAACACTGATTATTATTAATTTATGTAAATGAAATGACTTTATTTTATTTTGTTGTTTGTATTGTGAACTTTTAGGTCCCCGAGGTGTAAACCATGGCATAGAAATACATGAAGATGTCGTCGAGTATGCCAATAAGAAACTTGAAGAGTTTAAGAAAATATCGCCTGCATTGGATGAATATGAATTATGTGAACCTAAGTTTATAAAAGGTACAGTTTAATGCAATTTAGACTTTACTTGCACTTTATAGTGCAAGCTTTAATTCTGATGTTCAGATGTTAGTAGAAAGCTGTTAGTAGAAAGAACAAAGCTTAAATACAGAGGGGTCCAGTAAAATGTACTCACTGTTTGATAGTCCATATATTCTGACAAATTTGACTTGCAGGTACAATTTTTGGCACTGAGAGAGAGTTATAGTGTATGTTCGAAATGACCACCAGCAGCGTCTAAACAACGTCGATGGCATCGTACTGCAGACTGAACTACGTGTGTCAGTGTATCTTGCGTAATGGCAGCACATGGCGCTACAATTGTCCATATGAATGTGAGGATTTTCAAAAGCCCAGTAGACACAATTGTGGCAGTTCACAGTACCATTAAGTTTGAATTGTGCCTCGTCAGTCCACACAAATTCCTCATCCTCGTCAGCCATGTACTCAAACCACTCATGTGGACAAAGTAGTGAATATACCGGGGCTTAATGTGTAGTGTGGTCTGTCATCGCGTGGTTTGATTGGTCCCTTCTTCTTCGAGGGTACCATAACTAGTTAGGTGTATCTTGATATGCTTCAGACAAGGATTTTGCCTGCCATCCAAACCCTGTATGGCGATGAAATGTTTTACATGCAACAAGATGGAGCTCCGCCTCACTACTGTCGAGATGTCAGGTCGTACTTGGATGACACTCTACCCGGACGGTGAGTAGGTCGCAGAGGTGCTTTTGAGTACCCAGCTCGGTCTCCTGATTTGACACCTCCGGACTTCTACCTGTGGGGGACCATCAAGGATGACGTGTATCGACAAAAACCAGCTACAATCAACGAGCTACGTAAAACATTTGTAACGTCATGTGCTGCCATTACACCAGATACACTGACACGCGTAATTTGGTCTGCAGTTCGGCGCCATCGACGTTGTTTAGACGCTGCTGGTGGTCATTTCGAACATATACCTTAACTCTCTCTCAGTGCCAAAAATTGTACCTGCAAGTAAAATTTGTCAGAATATATGGACTATCAAACAGTGAGTACATTTTTTTGGACCCCTCTGTAGTTACTAAAGTTACCTATACACTTTGAAGGCAACATACAATTTATTTAAGCTATTATTTCTGTACTTATTTTCCAATTGGGAATTTTAGGGACACTTTTAATGCTTGTAGGTATGTACCTTTTATATAACATAGACTTTCCTGCTCTTAAAATATAGTCTTTGGTGATCTATATGATATATAGCTGTAAGTTATTTAAAAGTTTTTGAGATGATATTAAAAAATAATTTGCTCTTGAGGGTGCAAATGCCTCCTATTGGCTCCAATAATAATACAGTCCTTTTGACAAAGGATGCTAATTTTTTTAATTGTGAGATTTAGCGATGTTTTTGTCAGTGTTGATTATTTTATTTTTATGTGTGCTAGAAGAACAATTTTATTAAATCAATCTGACTTTAGCCCTTCTTTATAAGTGTCACTTTTTTGTTGTGATAGGCCAGGGAAGGCTAGACTTTTTTGACCAGTGTGCGACTTTAGGGCAAGCTGAATTTTGAACTATTTTTTAATCTTATTTAAAAATCAAAGCTTGTTGAACAGTATGAAATATAATGAATAACTCAAATAAAATTGTAAATATTTTAATAACTAGATTTAAAGAAGTAAAATTGATTAAATTGTTAAAGTAAATGTTTTAGACAGTATTAATGTCATTAAATTAAAGAAAAAACATCGAAAGTAACATCTTCATTAGGTTAAAAGGTCACTAAAATGTTTCAAAAGCTTCCAATAATACATATGGAATACTGTATAATTTAACTTTATACTATTTATCAAATGAACTAAGAGAATGTAATCACAATTTTAATCCCTCCATATTATGACAACGTTAGGTTCCAATTTTCAAATAACGGAATTACTATGAAAATCAGATTATAGTTGTGCTACTCATGGGATAAACCTTTTTAAATACAAAACTATTTTTTAATAAAACAGCAAACACCCACCCTAACGTTAAGGCCTCACTTCACCACTGCTTATCTCAATTTACACAGGTTTATGTACACATGTGATGGCACCAACCTTCAAAAATGTTACTTGCAAGCTTGCTAATTTAATTGCAAGTAGCTTTTTAACAACTTTTGAGTGAATCCTTATTTTCAAATGATTGGTTTGGTGGTTTGTGAAGGACTTGGTAATGATATTTACGGATGTGGAGAAGGCATATGACTGACATGAAAGTGTGGATAGAAATAAACTTTGGAAAGCAATGGAGGAGGCTGAAGTGGAAAGAAGAGTTGTAATGAGAGTGAAAATCATGCATTAAGATAACATGGGTTGTGCTAAATAGAGAGTGAGAGGACAGAGTGGTTCTCAGTAAAAAAAAATAAGAATTAAGCTGGGGAGTGCCCTCTCACCATTACTATTTGTAATGGTGATGGAAATGGCCATGAACAATGTGGCAGGAAAACTCTCGGAGGAAAGAATGAAAGCCATGAAGTTTGATGACGACTTGATGGTATGGTGGAGAAGGAAAAGGAAGTACAGGAACAGTTACAGGAATGGAATGAGGAATGGAATGAGGAAGTGAAAGAGTGTGAAATGAAATGTAGCATGGCAAATTGTGAAGTGATGGTAACGACAAGAGGTAAATCTATTAATTTAGATGAAGTAGAGCCGAGAAAATCACATGATATAAAATATATATGAAGTATGATTGAGGGGAAGGGTGGGAGTAGAAAGGATCTAATAAGAAGAGGTAGCAGGGAGAGTTGTTCTATAGGTATGTGAGAGAATTGCTATAAAGAAGAGAAGTGCCCTTAAAGTGTAATAAAATGCTGTATAGGTTCTACTTTGTACCCATTGTCACACATGCTTAAGAAACATGAACATTGAATGTAAGAGAGACTAGGAAAGTGGAGGTTACGTGATTGACGTTTGTGAGGAGCATGTTAACTGTCACGAGGAGAAACAAGATTAGGAATGAAGTTATCAGGGAAAAAGTGGCATTACAGGGAGTACATGAGAGATTAGCAAGCAAGACTGAGATGGTATGGGAATGTAAGGAGGATGGAGAAGGTGAGGATGCCAAAGAAAATGATGAAAATTAAGTGTGTAAGAAAAATATTACAAGGGAGGCTAAGAAAAAGATGGGATAAGCAGATAACAGAAAGTGTGCAAGTGAGAAGAGAAGAATGGCGGAAGGATAGAGGAAGATGGAGGCATTTTACTAAACTGACCGATAATAGGCTGGAAATAGTTGATGATGGTTGGTGATACACTGAGTTATATGTAGATTTACACAGACAGTATCAGGGGTGAGGGATGGGAACATACCATGAAAATATTCTTAAAATTGCTTTTAGAGCCATTCTTTAGAATCTTGCTAACTAAACCATATGAAAAAATATTATAGCTGGCCCTAAACCAAAAATTAATCTTCCCCGAATAGGGGAAAACTGAGTTTATTTCTCTTATCCCACTTCTCCTTCTGTGAGTGGCAAATTTATGACGCAAATTGGCTTGTAGTTGACATTTTGACAGTTGGATAACTTTAAAGTTGTGATTGTATTATGCCAGCATGTCTCAAAGTGTGCTCCTCAGAGCTCTGGGGATCCCTGGGAACCTCTAAGGGGCTCCTTGAAACTTCCATATTTTAAATAGATTTGCAAAATGTTTAACTATGTCTCACTAAAATAATTGTTTTGGAAAAAATAAAACATGTCATATTCAACAAATATAGGTTTTATTTACTTTTCAGGTTATATATTATTTAAATAATTAAACTAATTAATAATTTAAATTTTCAAAGTTTTAAATTCTAATGTGGTAAACATTGATAGATAGAATTAACTTAAAACAAATCTTTTTGGGACTCCACAACTTTTTTTAGGGGTAAAAGGTTTTCACAGTTCAAAAAGTTTGTGATCCACTGTATTAAACTATTTTTTGAAAGATATTCAACACTGGTGTTCTTCCACACTTAACTAATTTCTTAATTCAAAATAAATTGCACTACTTTGATGGTCGAATGATCTAAGGTGTCTCACGCTTGCATTAGACTAGACTACTGATGTTGGGGTGATAGGGATTCAAATCCTGATGGGATGTAATGAGGTTTTTTTTTTACCCTCTGGATTGTTTTCAACTCCCTCTGCTTGTAAATGCTGTTATACTTCCTCTGAATTCAGCCTTCCTCATTCCTAACAAACAAGTGTAATTAGTACATATGTGTAAAAGCTGAACAAGTAGTAAGACACATTGCTAAACAATTGTCATAATTTAGCATTAGTGTAGAAGAAGTGTATCCTTCGATACAACAATTTTTTCTTCTTTTTATTATCATAAATTAATTGAAGTTAATTCGTTTTTAGGGAACTGTCTTGAGTTTGAATTCTGATGTGTTACAATATGATAGAGTGTACTGTGGAGCGTCATGTCCAGAGAATCATGAAAACTACATGAAAAATCTCATCAAGGTACCTGTAATTCTGTACACTTATAATGGGGACATAGGTGGGAAATTAGAATAATTGCTTTCTGAAAGGGAAAAAAAAAACCACATCAGGGCGACCTTAGGTTTATTGTAGTACTACATTATTAGAACAGAGTCTTTCGAAGCTCTTGTTTTGGCTTTCACATATTAATTCTCATGGAATGCATTAATTCATGATTATATTTCTTTGAGATCAATATAAACTCACTTCAAGATGATCGGGCAGTCTAAGGTATGCATTATTTTAAAATTAAATTATTTGAATCCACAGTAGCTATTACGTTTAACACCATTGTTATTTATATAAAAAACTGACAGCTGAAGATCGTATGACTTGACCCATGAATATGTTCAAGTAGATCTATTAACTTTAAAGCTGTCAGGAAAGGGTTTTCTTATGAAACTGAACTGTTTTTAGAATTTGATTTTAATTTGTCATGGCCACTTTGTTTGAAACATCCGACACCTTAGCTCAGTTGGTAGCCTGTTGTCTACTGAGCTAAGGGTCTCGGGCTCAATTCCTGACATGGCTGAAAATTTATCATAGGTGAAATGGGGGTTTACCCTTTCACAGTGATGAATTAATCACAGGGGACTGGATGTTGTCCCTGTCCTAGTCTAAAGTTAGATTATAAGGCATATGAAGCTATGACAGGCCTAGCAAGCTGATAGTGGAAAATATACGGTTTGAATAGAAAACTAGACCCAGGCCGCAGGCTGGAAACAGTTAGTGTATGTAACTTTGTTTGAAACAAATACATTTACTCAAGCTGTATTTTTCTTCCTTAGGTGGGAGGCATACTTGTCATGCCGCTTAACGACCAACTTTTGCAGATTGTCCGTAGTTCTGAAACTGAATGGGAAATAAAATCAGTCCTTCCTGTCTCATTTGCTTCCCTCTTGCTTCCAGACCAGCCACAAGGGAAAGAGAACATTGACTGCGTAAGTATGAAAAAATATAATTTAAAATTATTTTGGAACTCATTTTATTTATATGTGAAATTTTCTAAAAAATAAATTCCCACTTCATTGGCCAGCATTATCTAAGGCGCTACTCTTGCAGTATAGCCTACTGGACCGACGATGATGGGAAGATTGAGGTTCGAATCTCGGTCGGGTATACTGAGGGTGGTTTTTCCAAAAATGGATTTTAACTCTCTCTCCCCCATGCAAGTGCAGGAACACTTCCTCTAAATATAACCTTCATAAACCCTAAAACCGTTTGTGTAATTAGTGCAAAGCATATAACCAGAACAAGTTTTAAGGCATGGTGCTAAAGAAAATGCAGAATTCTTTACAAAATATAATTATTTTAAAACATTCAAAATATATTTTTTTAATATTTAATCTGCTATTTCTTTGAATCCTTGATCTCGAACATCCTTAAAGGATTCAAGGGATTCGAAGATTCAAAAGGCCTCTCCCTAATTTTTATTATTTAGACACTTCTATAGTTTCACCCTGGGGCACAGACAAATAATACACCCAGACACTCAATCTCTAGGTTAAAATGGTTGCACTCCTTTCGAAAGCTTGACTCCTCCTTCACTTGGATCACTGTGGTTAGTCCTATCATCGCCCAGCAGTGACACTAGTAAAGCCCAATGTTGAAGGACTCAAGCTGGCAAAAGGAGCGCAGCTAAACCCCCGTAAGGTTGAGAGTCTTTTTCTTACTTGTCTGTGCCCTGGGGATACTGAATTCTTTCTTATGATATCTAATTTGCTGTATTCTATATTTCATTTGTAAAATACAAGAGCAATTCCAAAATCAACCTTTGATTGTTTGGTAAAAAAAAGTCAAAAATATAGAAGAAAAAAATTACATACAAAACTTATAAATATAACTGCATTACTTTTTAACAAAACCACCACCCAAATTCAGACATTTGTCATACCTTCACACAAGCTTTTGAAATGCTTTGTCAAGGAACAGTGCCGCCAGGGTACCCAGCCAGTTGTTGACAGGGGCGTTGCACGAAATATATTTGGGGGGGGGGGGGGACCAGTGTTTTTCCCAACTCTAAGCATTCCGAAATTAGAAAAAATTCCAAGTAGCAAATGAGAGTACAAGAAGGGCAATGTTGAGAACAGGGAGGGGGAGCAGGAGGAGGCTCCAATTTTAAAATTTTATTTGGGGTGATAATGAGCCTTGAACCGAGATTTTAAGTACCGTAGCCATCCAATAATTTCAGGGGGGTGGGGGGGGGGAGCATTGCCGGAAGCTAGAAATAATTCTAATTGATAAACAGTTCTAGAAGCTATCTGAAGTGTTTTATATGGCAACATTAACCCCTAACTGCTGAAGGCTAGGAAAAATTATAAATAACACCTCTAGAAGCTATCTGAAGTGTGTTTTTTTTGGCAACATAACACCATAACTGCCGAAGGCTAGGAAAATTCGAATAAACCTCTAAAGCTTTCTGAAGTGTTCCTTTTGCAGCAAGACCTAACTGCTGAAGTCGAATAATTAGTTTTAATCTTAAGTACCTGAAGTGTTCTAGACCCTAACCCCCTAACTGCCGACGGCTGAGAAAATTCTAAATATTAAACGCCTAACATCTGGTGTTTTTTTATGCACATAACCTCTAACTACCGAAGGCAGGAAGAAATTCTGAAGTGAAGTTTTTATGGCAACAAACCCATCCTCTAGAAACCTCTGAAGCTCTCTAGTTTTTTTATGGTAATACAGCCCCCTGATTTGTACTTCTATATTAATTTTTAAATTGTTTGAACCATAAATAAAGCCATTTTGTTCATAAAATTTGGGGGGCGGGGGGGGGGGAGGAAGGTTTGGGCCTCCAAACCCCCCTCCGCCCCCCTCTTTCGGCGACAGCCTTGTTTATTTGTTCATACTGGATTTTTAAAGCTACAAGGCTTTTTC
This sequence comes from Timema podura, assembly GCA_033556935.1. NCBI lineage: Eukaryota > Metazoa > Arthropoda > Insecta > Phasmatodea > Timematidae > Timema > Timema podura. The sequence goes on along the minus strand of JAVRXN010000003.1, from coordinate 29,880,835 downwards.
AGTGCAATTTGAATTATTATTTATTTCAATTTACCTGCATCTGAGCTAAATTACAATTGAGCTTAAATATATTTATTTAGATTTGCAGATATTGTTCAAATTGTGTATTTTAGATTAAAAATTTAGAGCGGTTTCCAACATTTTGTAGTTTATGAACACAATTTTTCTCTCTGCGTCCATCGTGACCCTTTGATAACTTAAAAGCATTCAAATCCTAGTTTTTAAGTTTTTTCACTGTATATTACTACCAGCCCGGACTATCTACAGTTAGCTACACCAGTGGGATTGATAAAATTTAGAGGAAATGTACACTTATTTGCTTGGAGGGGTATTAGGGTAAACTACCCCAGGCCAGAATCAAATCCTTACTTCACCTTCACCAACAAACCAAACCAAAAGAGCATGACATTAAACCTGCATGTCCACTAATGCTTGTTTTAATTATTATAAATTGCTTATAGTAATGATTATATGCGACTAAAACGTAGTAAAATAGAATCAACAAGCCCAGGGTCGGGGATGATTTTATATTATGCTAGCTGCATTACAAGGCTGCCACAGTAAACAAGTAAGCAAGAAGCTATCAGAATGGAATAGCCAAAAGGAACCTCGGCAATAACTAGGTATTTTTAGCACTTTAACAACTTATGTTTCTATTAGAATTTCGCATCTTCTTATAATCAATAAAATCCATGAAAAAGTAAATATAAAGTTAAAACCTCTATATTGTGACCCCACACAAAACACGCTGCGACCCCCAGGTTGGAAACTGCTGCTTTATTATAACACAGTTGTAAGCAATATTTAACTAGTAAGCTCCCGGAGATGTAGAACTCACTCTTCACTTTATCAAAAAATTAGCATAAGTTGTAAGTTTTGTATGTAGTACAATTATTGCCTTTATTTTTTTACTTTTTTCTTTTTTACCAGTGAATTGGAGGTTGATTTTGGAATTGCCCTAATTTGTCTCTTGAGAAAATGATTTTAAGTGTTGCTCATTTATATCATAAAATTATACACATTTAAAAAATTGTATATGTTTGTTGTTTAAAAGTGTCATTCATTATCAAAACATATTTAAAATATGCTTCATTTAAAAATCTTTGATGAAAATTGAACTGTCCTATACAAAATGGCTGCATTTGTTTAAATTTAAATGACTTAATATTAATGTACAGATTTTTGAAAGTAATATGATAGAAGATTTAACCATGAGACATTAAATTTACCATTGCCTTTTTGAAATACTACCAATAAAATAACCCTTTTAACATAAAATTTACTTCAACCACTTTAAAGTACGGTATATTAATTATTTTTTATGTAATGTTCTAGTAGGAATAATGCTTCAAAATATGGATCTTGTAATGTTACAAAAATGTTTTTCTAGCTGAGAATGAACCTCTGAGTCTTCAAGATGCTTGTAGATATTCCATCCGTACCATATTGCGCCAAAACATAGAATCAGAAAATCCTTGCCTTAAGACAAAGCATCGTCCACCAAAAAGAAAAATGAAAAGAAGAGCAATCCGACGCATGGTGATCGAAGCGTCAGATGGTGAAGAGGTAGACTTCTTTGTTTCGGACGATGAAGACCATAGTGGGGGAACTCACAATGTGTCTGCACGAGCCGGGTTACTCTACAACACCCACCATGAGCACACGGGAAATATCTCAGCGGTATTGGAACTAGCCCGTAGATTGGTGCGCCATAGAACTCACACCTCTAGCAGCAGTGATAGCGGGGAGGAGGGTGGTGCAGAGGACAGTAGCACCACTGCGGGTCAACTAGCAGTACCACTATCGCAGAGCAGCGCAAAAAAATACCTAAGAGGGAGAAGTTTGACAGCGGTATCGGGGACGAGATAGAGAACGGAAAAGGCCTGAGTTCGGATTCTGAAGGTGACGATAACAGTACAAACATGGAAGTAGACTCCGACTCTGACACATTCAGCAAGATGTGTCAGGAATGGTGGGACTTGAAGAAACAAACTGTCACCATCGAAGATCCGAATGAAGATATGCAGGTGGACAAAGAAAAGAAGTGGCCTCTGGAAGTTAAAGAAACTCTAGAGAATGAAATTAATGAAACGTCACAACGCCAACAGGGACCTTCTTCCGAGGGTTCCAATATCTACAGCATATGCATGCGCAGTAAAATAAAAGCTTTGCCGCTCCCTTTACTTTTGAAAGATTACCTTAACTTCTATAGGAGTTTTTAACTCATGCAGGCAATTTGGTTAACTGTTTATGCCTCTTATTGGTTTATAAGTTTGTTAGTCCATGAAGAGTTTTAATTAACATCACTATTGTGTTTTGATATTTTTTCATGCTAAGTTTTAAAGTGCAATCATAAAATTGTGGACCAGCTGGAAACTAGTAACATGTCACCCTTACAATACAACTTCACATTAAATGGCACTTATTGGAAGACCAAGACCAACTTGTTTACAGTTGTATAGTTGCATATAATGAATAAAATATGAAAAGTCATTAGGATTTTTTCCCCTAAAGATTCTAATTCACATAGATACTTTATGTATGAGATTCAAAATGGGCTTGCATGTACATTTTGAAACATGAAATACCCACCAAATGTTTTGGACAGGTGGTTTAAGACTGAACATAAAGTTGTTAGTATTAGACAAAGAAAGTCTAAAAAAGAATCGCTGTTTTTTAGATTACTTTAACTGCATATTTTTGGTTTAATTTTGTTGAATTAAAATGTAATTTTTATGGAAGAATCAGTTTTTTGTGTTGGCTTTAAACACCATTCACTATAAATAACACTTGTTAATAACAAGAAGAACATCTAATTGTTTATAGTTTGGTAATCCTTAAAAACAAGCTAATTAAAAAAAAATCAGCTCTAAACTGAGATAACCATCTTCAAATGATTAAAAAATAAAACAAAAACTGACTTTGTGTGAGTTAATAAAAGTTTGCTTTTTATATTATTCTGATAGCCATTACTATCTATATTTAAGCCCAAATTGTAGCAATCTAATTTCATGTTAAAAACATAGTTAATTGGCCAACCTATCCCAATTAAATGTCAACAAAACTTCACATAGTAATCTTTCTTGACATTTAAATATCAGTTAATTGTTTCGTGTTGATGACAAAAAATAGGATGCTTATTGGTTGTGTAAAGTCTCTTTACTGTGTAGTAAAATTTGAAATGGTTTTGCTCTACTTAATGAAATTTGTTGAGAAATATAACTTTTTTTTTTTTACTATTTGTTATGAAAGGTTTTGAATAGATTTTAAGAATACCTAATGCTTTTGAATAAAAATGCACATCTTGTTTGTAGGGTGTAAAGTTCTTCAAAAAAATATTTTTTAAGATCACATCAACAAACATAGAAGAGAAACAGTTTATCGCTGAAAGAATCCTTATAATTCACTTTTACTTTATGAAAGCTGAATTCTTGCACATTACTCTTTTAAATATAGTTTTCTGGACGAATTATAATGTAATGTATTCACATTCAAAGTTTGAATCTTATTTTAGGAAAGCTAATGTGTATGAGTTTGTGCAAGAATAAGCAATGTAATGAACAATATTTTTTTTAAAAATGTAATTTTCCTTTTTGCTGATATTTATAAATTTTATCTTTGAATGTTTAATTTTATTAAACCAACATAATAAATACAAGGTACATTTTTCGTTGTTTCACAAAATACAAACCCATATAATTAAGGTGAATGTTGTGAAGCAGCATTAATAAATGTTTTGGTTGTAAACTTATTTGTATTTTATTTTGTAATTAGTGTATATTGTTAATCTAACTATTTGTGTTGGTTTGATCATCTGTCAACATATAGTGAAATGGTATGTAAAATACTCAGTATGTAGGGGTGTGTGGGAACTAAGAATTTGATATTGGTCAGAATTTGGGTAGTGAATCTTGATCATACATTAACTGTTGGTAAGATTTGTTAAGCCTAGTGCTTCAAATTATGTTTATCCACATTATAAACGGTTGGTCAAAAAACACAAGTATAGTCTCAGACTTTCATAGCTAAAACCCTCAAATGTTTGGGGATCACTAATATAATGATGATCTAAAAGTCCTTTGGAATTCCGCTCACCCCAACAACATTATATAACATGTAAAAATTGTAAAGAATTTTGAAATTAAATCTGATATTTGGTATACATACACATTTCTTTATCCCTACATTTGTTCTTAGGTTGACCAAAAATGCATTTCTTTCACATGAACATACGTAGAGAGTGGTGTCACACTTTTTTGTTCATGGGGGTAGAGGCAGGAGGGGGGAAGTTGTCAATAGCACCCCCCCCCAAACCTCAAGACACTTTTAGAAAATTAGATTCCTCTAAAAGCTATTTAAAGTGGTCCTCTCAAGCAAACTATTGAAAAAAAAATTGTCTCTATAAGCTATTTGATATATATTTTTAGTGGTAATTGGAGTAAAGTGCATCTCACTACATGTTTGAGATTTTTTTTTTTTTATTTAGCACCGCGTCTTACTACCCATTCGGGTTATACGCTTAAGTACTAATTACACTAATTGATTAGGAATTGGGAAGGTTGAATTTAGAGGAAGTGAACCCACATTTGCGTGGAGGGAGAGTGGAAAACCATTTAGGAAAAACCACCCCCAGTTCACCCGACCGAGATTCGAACCTCGATCTCCCCGTCCTCGGCGGTCTGGCTCAACACGACTGGCGCGTTAGCCAACTACGCCACCGAGGCGGGTATTTGAGATATTCAAAACTGAAACTATTTTAACACAGGAAGGAAGACATTTTGAAATATATATATTTAATTGAGAATAAATGTCTATAAAATACAAATAAAGGTAATTTGAAAGTTTCTAATCTTAAGTCAATCATCGGCAGATTGGCGGTTGGTCACAATAACTAGCTTGGGGATGGTAATAATCTGTTCCCGACCCACGCCCCTCATTTTCAACTAAAGATTAATTTTGAAAAAACTTTATTTTTCTTATGGTATAAGATCATTTTTCGTGAGACAATGCACCTTGACCCCTCTTTCCCACAGTTCCATTGCCTGTTTACAATCAAATTGCCTCGCACATATGTTAGGGGTATCACTGTCAGTATTGTTCTTTAATATATAAAGGGGGCCCACAAGTTCATTTGGCGGTAGACCTCATAGCAACAAAAAAACGTTTCTATGCACCTGGCATATACTTATTTTTAAATTAGGGATGGGATCCTCAAATCCTTTAGGATATTTGAGTATTCAAGACTCAAATCCTTTAAAAAAAAACTCACTTTTTCAAGTGAAATTAATTTGAAAAAATCTAATACTGCTTATTGATGATTAAGAACCATTTATAATTTTGGGGTGAACTTAACAAGGCCCCACACCAGTAATTTAACACTTTATTGAATTTATGAATTTTATAATTAAATGGATTTTGTAATAAATAAAATGATAGAATATTACCATTTTCCTAATATTCTATCATTTTATTTATTACCAAATTTTTTTGCTCAGTGCACTTTTTCCATACATAATAATGAATGGATTGAAGAAAAAATATTAAGTTTTAGTTAACTATTTGTATTTTCTATATTAAAATGTATTATATTATATTTTATATTTTTTTATTTTTATAATTCTTGCCAAGATTCAGATTCAAGATGTGAAGGTAAATTGGAGATTCAGAATTGAGATTCAAAGGTAAATTGGAGATTAGGATTTGTAAAATAGTGAATTCAACCCAACTAACTCTGTCAAATACTTGGATTGTGGATCAAACCGCATCTTCCTGGGATGATTCAAGAGTACTAATACTTACTTCAATTGTTAATTTCAACATCAAGGTTATTAACAGATTAATTTAAGGGGTATGGATGTGAAAGGTAGTTGTAGAGGAAATGCATTCACATAATCGTAGTAGGAAGATATTTATTTATTCAGTGTTTACAGGCCCGGTATCTTACAAACTTTAAATCCGGGCCGTTTTTCCACATAACTCTGACTTTACTTTTACAATTTTAATATTAATTTCCTTTTTAACATCACAACACAGATTTAGGCTCTTAACTTAAATGAAATTCAACTACCCCTAGCTCCATTTGGTCCGCCACGGGTATATTACGCCCCCGGTACCCTCCCCCGCTGGGCCCTTCACAATGCCCGGGATTTCACTCCCGAGTCAGCCAAGCGCCCAGCAGAGGTGGGCATCCCCATATCCACCACCTGGGGAGGCGCCCTATCCGAGTTGGTGTCCCGCCTACTTTCTAGCCACCACACTTCCGCTTTCACCCTTCCTTCCACCCTTGGCAGTTGAATTTCCTAATCTACCCCCTATTTAGTTCCCCCGTCCCTAATTATCTATTTTAACTACTAACTAAGATAAACTAAACTCAACTATTCTATTTCCATTTCTGCCGGGGAACTCCATCACCCCGATGGTACCAGAGGGCTGCAGGGCAGCCACCTTTCTCCATCTTGACTGAGGGCCCATCAACCACAATCCATCTCTCTTATTTCCAAGGTGGTGGGTCATACGGTGCAGGGAACCCCACAGAGTTTATATTTACTCCATTAACTTTTGTTCATACGACTGGAAAACTGTCCTTTGGATCACAAGGGCATCCCCTGTGTTCCTCCAGACACTCAGTCGTACTGGAATCCAGTTCCCAGGGCTCGTGCTTGCTCCTCCCGGCACCTACTTTTTTTTTTTTATCCCGGCAAGGATTGTTACAGCTTATTCCCTTTTAACAATCCTTTTTTCTCTACTCACTCCCCGCTGAGACCGCACTAGTGTCCGTATCAGTCTCGCCCTCCGTGTCAGTCTTGCCCTCCGTGTCAGTCTCGCCCTCCGTGTCGCTGTCATCTTCGTCATTGTCATTGTCAACGTCCCGTCTTATTCGTCCCTGTGGCTCTTTAAGTCTATCTATGTAGGCAGTCTTTGCTCTATCTGACGCTTACAGTGCAATCTGGTCTAAGAATTTCCAATAGATTGGGTCCCTCAGTACTTCGCCTACTAATCTTTCCTGGATCTCTCTCTGGTAGTTCCTTCTTGCTTCTGGCGTAAGGACACACTCGAGCACCACATGTTCAGGGGTTCCCTCCTCACCACATTCACAATTCCCCGACTCTATTAGTCCCAGCTTCCTTAGAGATGCCGGGTACGGTCCCTTCCCCGTGATGAAGTGGACAAGACCCCGAGATAGCTGGAGGTGCTTATTCTCTAGTCTCAACCACATTAGGGAACAATTGATAAGTCCTCCTACCTGTCCCACTTCTCTCCCAGCATCTCTGCCACTCCTCCAACAGGGCTATTTCCGCCTCTCCAGATGTTGTCACATCGGGTGTGGTGAGGAGTCTCACCTTCTCCAAGTTTCTCTTTTTTAGCCAGTACGCAACACCTTTCTTCCTTATAAGGAGGTCCAACGGCCATACACTTAGGGTCACACTCAATGCATCCGTTGCTACAGTCCGGTAGGCTCCCGTCAGCCTCAGTAAGATGTTCCTCTGTAGACCTTGAATCACCTTAGCCGGAACGACATTGGTTAGTCTGTGAGCCCAGATGCACGCCCCATAGCTCACAATGGAGAGAAAGATCGTCTGATGGTATGTCCCTTTTTATCCGCAGAGGCAGATAAAACCGCCTCTGTCCCATGCTTATAATTTTATTCATCACCGACAGAGTTTTCCCCATCACTTCCTCCATGTCCGCTGTGAAGCTTCTATTCTCATCTAGAGTAACTCCCAGGTATCTGACCGTATGGCTTCTTCTTATAGATTTCCTACCTAACTTTATTGTCGGATCCCTAACCAATATACCCTTAAACAGCATGAAGGTCGTCTTCGCCGGTGCCATTTTTAACTTGACACTTTTACACCAGGTGTCAAGTTCTTCAAGCACCTGGTTACTTTTTTCCTCTAAGTTCCTTCTCGAGTACCCTTCTATTACTATTAGAAGGTCGTCTGCGAAGGCGACCACACAGTACGCTCAACAACAACTATGAAGGCTTGGTGGAGGGGCAGGAGAAGGGTGTGTGACGTGGCCTGCATGACTCACCGCATTGCTCAGGTGAAAATTGGTGGTTGACAAACATTTCAAACGTGACGTGTGGTTCAATGCTGTAGTCAATCGGGGATGATGTAAAGTAAAAACATCCTCACATACTATTAACAATACTGTAACCAAACAACATTGTAGTAGACAATGTTATAGAAGGTCTACTGTACTTAAAAAGTAAATATCCTGTGCTACCTCTTAACATCAAGTAGCTTTAGGATTAAAATACTGAAAATGCGAAGACCCTGTCAGGGTGTCTAACAATACTGGAAATACTAGGATTTTGATTCAGATACTGGAAAAATATTCACAGTGCGTGAAATGTTGGATTGAGCATTTTCAGACCCCTGATATAATCTGGACTACTGATAGTTCTATTTTGACTACCCCTCACTTACTTCCCCTTTGGTCTATCTTGTTTGCCACACAATTAGTTAACCTTGTAGATGATCTTGCAGTGGGGATGTTTGCCTCACTTGCTGACCTTTCTATTCTCACTCTCTACACTAAGCCCTCACTCCTCCCACCCCTTTACATACTAGAGAAAGAAACAAATAACGGTTTTGACTACACTAGCAGCCAAACTGCCCCTAACTCCCCACCCCCCAATTTTTTTTTCTAGCAGTAACCATTATGACCCGCCTCAGTGGCGTAGTTGGCTAACGCGCTAGTCGTGTTGAGCTCGACCACCGAGGACGGGGAGATCGAGGTTCGAATCTCGGTCGGGTGAACTGGGGGTGGTTTTTCCTAAATGGTTTTCCACTCTCCCTCCACGCAAATGCGGGTTCACTTCCTCTAAATTCAACCTTCCCAATTCCTAATCCATTAGAGTAATTAGTACTTAAGCGTATAACCCGAACGGGTAGTAAGACGCGGTGCTAAATATTATTATTATTATTATTAGTAACCATTATGAGTGCCGAGTTACTAATAACTGCTCAAGTTCAAACACCACTTCAAACTATTGGTGTACCTGCCTGACCTTGACATTCTAATGGCACAGTACAGTATTTGTTGTGTTATTGACTTCATCCCTCCCCTCTCACTCCTCCTTCCCCCTCTATCTACCCAAAAGAAAAACTACCATTCCTAAGCTTGGCCTGGTGTGAGTATTCTGCAGATCCCACTTGTTTATCTTGTGACCTTTGTGTTTAAGAAGACATGAGTAAACTCAGAGGAAAAACCTCTTTTAAAGATGATTGGTTGGACAGTACAGTGTTTAAAGATTGGTTATGGTTACAAAAAGTGGAGTGTGATAAAAGTAAAGGCCATTGTTCTTTGTGTAAAACTAACTTTGATATAAGTAACATGGGAATATCTTCAATCCGATCTCATGCCAAGGAAAAGAAGGATGTTGACAGAGTGAAAGCTGCTAGTGGGAGCAAAAAAATATTGCACTTGGTCCATACAGCCACAAATGGGGAGCAGGCAAAGTGATAGACAACAAAGTGGCCGACACGAGAGGACAAAGTGGTAGACAGCCAACTGCTAGACATGAAGAAACGACGTGGATCAAGTGATCGACACGAGTTGGACCATGTGATAGACAAGCTCCCATATAAGAGGACAAAGTGATAGACAGCCAAGCGGCCGAATTGCTTGCCAAACATCGAGATGAATCCAGTCAAGAGTGGCTCAAGTGACACACAAGTTATTTCAAAACTAACAAAGTGATGAACATGGGCGTAGAAAGCTGTGTGTTAGAATGGTCTTGACCCTCCTATAAATTTCTGCCCTCCCAACCCCCTGGATTTAATTAGACCAAAAATGGTGAGGTCCACTTATACGTGTATAATTTACTTACACGTTGCACTCTTCAAAAAATATTTTTTAACGCTAGTTTTGTTATTATTTCGAATAAATAATAGGTTTTGATACATACAATATGGTATCTGAGAATATAGAACGTTTCACTGAATGAAAAGAGTTATTGGATCTGAATAAAAGAGACAAACATTTGTTATAAATGATAAAATCATACTTTAAGAACTAACAAGATGAGATAACGTCTTATATAAAAAAAGCAACTGCCAGAAACTAAGTTGTTAGCTTATGTGGGCTTTATCCACCCTTACTTTCCATACCTTCTTAACAAACGCACTATTTTGTAACTTTCAACAATATAGAATCATTCAAAAAATTTAAAGGTATAACTAATTAGAGAAAGATTGTAAAATTTTACATTGAGTCGTAATTTTCGTCATCGTGTATTTGTACTCATTCAGTTAATACACATATGAACTAATTAAAGCCTGCTTTGATGGCCGCATGGTCTTAAGCGCTACCCTCGCAACTGACTGGTTGCCGAGGACAGGGATATCAGGGTTCGATCCCGGTCAGGTGCAGTGAGGGTGATTTGTCTTAAATATAAATATTTTATTAGTATGTAGCTCAGGCGTTTGAAAATTAGGTGCATTTTTGAACATTTTTCCGCTCCCATTCCTCTTGTTCTGTTTCTTTATAACCCTCTTCAGAGGTAGCATGGTCTAAGGCATCACACTCGCAATAGACTAGACTTCCGATGACAGAGAGATCAGAGTGAGAATCCCAATCAGGTGTATTGAGGGTAGTTTTTTATAAATGGTATTCACTCTCCCTCCATGTAAATGAGGGTAGCCTACACCAGCCATACAATGTTATTTATGAGATCAACACCTACATATGCATTTTAAGCAAAATCGTTAGATCTGTTTGAAAACTTGGGAATTTAAAACAATCACGCATCGATAGAATACCCTTAAGGTTTTGCCTACCCTCTCTGGCGGTGTGTTGAGCTTTCAGCTTTCAAAATAGATGGCGTTGCTAACGTTATACAAACTAGTGAATTGCAGCCATCAGTTTGGCAGCATTACTGCTTTGTTTAAACAATTGGGAGGCTGGCTGACCGGTAATCAGTCAAGGCCGCAAACAAACTATTGCAAGTTCTCAAAAATAGCAATTTACCGTGTTGGTGGTCACATGCTCTAAGAAGGCGTCTTTCTCGCATTAGCGCAATAGACTGGTTTGTCATTGTGGAGAGGTGGGGGGTTCAAATCCCTGCTGAAGGTATTTTGGATATATCCTATTCAATTGTTTCCTTCTCTTTTCCCACACATATGTGGATACATTTCCTGTAATTAATTCTGCCTTCATCACCACCACCCCCATATCATAATTAATATACATGCATTCAGCCCGGACGGGAAGTAAAACGCAGTGATTTTTTGCCAAATATATGTTGATTACTTTTATTTCTCATTTAATCTAAGACTACTGACACTAGAGTATAAAAAATCCCAACATAACACTATTACTGCCCTGTTTCACTAGTTATTTTGCTTAGTGAAAAAGGGTCACGAACAAATAAAAGTGAACCTTTGGTCTGGAGATTATCAATAGTTACAAAAGACTAGGGTGGTCTATTAGAGGCCTCAGGCAGTGTCAAGTTCGTCAAATCGTTTTGACCAATAACATGTGATTAGTTTGTCAGTTTGAATCCCAATAGAGTCGAGTTCTCTTAGTCCTAAATCCTAACTAGATGTGAATTAACGTGGGGTACGATTCAGGGCGCTATTATTTCTTAGCTTGTGAAACCTGTAAAAATAATTTATACCAGTATTTCACGAGCTTTGGTCAGTTGTGTGCCAATTTTGGGGGCCACGGCCTAAGGGGCTGTCCTTAAATTACCTAGGGATTTTGGGGGGGGGGGGGGGAGGGAGGTTCAGTATTTCACATTTTCTTGTGAGGGGGTGAGGAGTCAGAATTAATCTTACGTAAGGATTTTTTTATCGGGGGGAGGGGGGGGGGGGTTCATGTAAAATCTTACGGTACCTTAAGTGGGGTGAGGGAGGGGGAGTGGGGGTCGAAAATCATGAAAAAAGGCTTAACATAATTTAAGGATGGCCCCTAACCAACGTAACCCTTCCAGCTCTTTATGAAATAAAATACATTTATATCTGTTGTCTTGCAAAGTATAAACGGTCGATCCAAATGTTAACAAAGCTTTAGCAGTAAACTAAACAAAACCTTAATAGATGAAAAGAAAGTCTAATAAATGCCATCACTTTACGTCAAAATCTGCGTTAATTTGTCTATCAGACTTACTACTGTCATAGAATAATTTATGATTCATAAGACTCAGTTTTACGTCACGTATCTCTGGAGGTACACGTACCACAGTTTGGGAATCACTTCTCTATAGTCTAAGCCAGACGTTCTCAATGGGGTGGCCAAGGCAGCGGTGCAGCGAGAAAATATGAAAATTAATAATTAAATCTATATTAATATTGCACTAGAAAAATACTTGATTTTTTCTGAAATTTGAAAAATGACACCTAGACACGGGAATCAAACCCGGGACCTTTGACTTAGTACGTCAATGCTCTACCCATTGAGCTATCCAGGAACCATCCCATGCTCAGGGACATTCTATACTCATGTTTTAAGGCAGAGTCTATGATGGACATGCAGAAATCGTCGGCTACAAATGTGTTATTTATTAAGATCACAAGCTATCAGATAACGCAGCCACCTTTGTCTCGGTAGTTGGCTTAATGCTGCCACTCGTACAATTAACATAATTGTAAGGAATTGCATATTTAAGAATCAAATAGCCAAAGCTATTATTATGTTCTAGTGAGAATTTACTCGCATCTAGATATCATATTCTGAAAATTAACAAATGGCTTTGGCCAGGTGTACTGATAGTTGTTTTTCCTAAGTGGTTTTCCATTTTTCCTCCATGCATATGTGGGTTCACTTTGTCTAAATAAACTTTCATCATTAATCCATAAGCGTAATCAGTCCATATGCTTATAATCTGCAATCCGAGTGGGTAGTAAAACACCATGGTAAAATAAATAAATAAATATAGGACATAGCTACAATAAATATATCTACGTTCTTGTTAATAAAAAATACTGTAGAAACACTAAATTAATATCAAAATGTACTCATATTTTTGTATCACCACTAACGCCATGGTGTGAATTTTTTTAATGTGTCAGTATACCCAGCCGGGATTCGAACCCGGTCTCTTTGCTACTGGCAATTCAATGTAATATGCGAGCAGTGCCTCGTGATCATACGACTACCGAAGCGGGTAGCACGGCAGTGAATGAGGGAAGAAAGCAATGACCATTGTTACGTGCTTGCATTTTGTAAGTTTATTTTTACAGTATTAAGTTATTAGCAGGAGCTAATTTCTTAATAATTATATATTATGGTAATTAAATACTAAGCTTAACCTAGGTGATATGATGTAACCCTTAAGAAAATATATCATTTAATTAGACATTATAATTTAACAAGTCAAGAAAATGAGGATTTGAACATTCTGTTAAAGTAACATATTATTATTCATATAGAGGAATTTTGGTGAATTTTCTTGAATATAGATAAAACTTTTCCCCTATTCCCTATATCCATGGTTGAATAGTTAAAGGACTTGTGAATACCCTTAATGGCCAGTGAGTTAAGTAGCCTCTGCTTCGGTGGCCGCAAGGTCTAATGCGCTACTCTCGTAATAGACTTGACTGCTGATGAAAGGGAGATCGGGGCTCAATCCCAATTGGGTGGACTGAAAGTGGATTTTCATAAATGGTTTTTCACTCTTACTACACGAAAAATCGGGTGCAGTTCATCTAAGTTCAACCTTACTCATCCCTAAACACATTAGCATTGTTAGTATATAGGCATATAATCCGAATGGGTAGTGACTCTCTAGTATAACGCGGTGCTAAAACAAAAAAATTTGTAGCACTAAATATACTAAATAAATTAAAATTATCTATTTGAAAAACAATAAAAATCCTTTTTACTGTCGCTTATTGTCGGTTACTAATTTTACATACTATTTTAAAACTGTTGTCAAATTTCAAGTTTTAATAAAGGCAACTAAGGAATTTTTACTCAATGGTTTTCAACTCTTTCTTCATGGAAAAGCGAGTATATTTTCTTTAAATTATACCCTCCTCACCTCTAATCTATTAATATAAAAATAAGATAGTCCATACGTGTGGACCACTTCTCACTGTTCTTTAATGTTGCAGCCAGTGTTTCAGAATTATTTACGACTGTTCTATTCATGATATTCTTTTATAAGGTCATCATTAGTTTTAGTTATTTTCACCTACATTTTTACTTTAGCAAACCCTACAAAAAATATGTCAAGTGTGAGAGGTTAAGCTGACGGGTTGGGGAGAAAAATTATTTGTGTAAACAAGGACAATCGTGTATTGATTTAACTGTTATTCACTTAGCCCACTCTTAACTGGATGATATCAATGTTTGCCGAGCAGTTGGTTCTCTCGTGCCGACCGCTTGGTTGTCTATCACTTTGTACTCTCCTATACATGAGCTTGTCTAGCAGTTGGTCCAAGTCGTGTCGGCCTTCCAAATAATTTTTTATAGCTTGTCGAGCAGTTTGTTGTCTAGCAGTTTGTATGGTGCCCCAAAAATTCATTGTCATCTGTAAGCCTACATGAAGATGTACAGTTTATTGCTAATGACCATGAAGTAGTTTTGAAACCTGAAACTAGACCTAGTTGTTCTATTCAGAGCTTCCTTGTCAAAGATGAAGTTTCTCGTGCTGAAATATTGTGGGCTATTGATCAAGTAATGACACATTCTTCTGCTAGAAGTTTTTCTGCTTGTAGTGATCTTTTTAAAGTAATGTTTTCCGATAGTGATATTGCCCCGAAATTTCAAATGCATAAAGATAAACTTGGAAATGTCATAGTGTATGGACTAGGTCCTTTTTTCAAAAGTGAGCTTGCGAATATGCTTAAGCGATGCTCATTTTATTGTATTTCATTTAATGAGAGCATAAATAAGCAATATTTGAACTGCCTCTTGCTACTGTGGAGTATTTCGGTCAATGAAATAATAGAATAATAAAAGATCTACTGAGTGATCTTTGTCAATGTTGGTGTGTGCACAGTCAGTCGTGTGTTCAGAACTGCTCTAACAGATCTTGATTCACATAGTTAAAAAAAATATTATAACTTGTGCCAGGTTTATTTTGATTTAAGTATAATTTTATATATTCAACATGATAATTAAGTACATTTTATACCACAGAAGATATTCAAATAAAGAATTTAGTTTAAAGAGAAAAACAAGCCTTGGAAAATCTATACCCCACACCCAAATCTGTTTGCCTTGCTCCCAAGGCCACCAACCGACATTGAATGTTTGTAATATCTAGTGACTGGGAAATTTGTAAATTGCCTTTGGAAAAGTCTGGGAATTTTAAGATTAAGTAGGGTTGTGCAAGAACCACTTTTTCAATTTGAGACGATAAAATGAAAATTATGTTTATTTAAGATTATTATTATTAGCACCGCGTTTTACTACCCGTTCGGGTTACACGCACTTACGCTAATGTGCAATGTTACTGTGATTGTGAGATGAAATGGAGGACCTACAGTTTAACGTGGAATCCGAACCACGGTGGAGGCCTGGCATTCCACACATTCACAAGTTGTGATTAATACACATCTTGTCATAGGTGAAGGAAGGGTTTGGCATTCAGATAAATCTGTGCCGGGACCAAGGATTGAACCCCAGACCCTCAGCACAGAAGTCTGACACCTTACCCCTAGACCACCAGGTCATCGTTTATTTAAGAAAATACATTGTTTATAGGGTGCTAAAGTAGCTTTTTGACTTATGATTATTTAGATTTGATTATTGATTGATTGATAAAATGGTGATAGTTGCAATGAATACCATTAATAGTTTAATTTTATAGTGTAACAGTTCATAATGTCAAAGTATGATTTTGAGAAACATATGTATGACCTAAACATATCTTAATGAAGATTGTTTTTGGGGGGGAAATATGCCTTACATTTGGGTCATTGCAGTATTATTAGAAATAATAATTTTCTGATTTGGTTTTTTAATTTCTTAGGGCCGTTATTTGGTATTTATTTCTTTTAAATTTCTCAAATTTGGTCAAAGATCAATATTAATTGTTAATTTTTTTTTTAAAATCTCTGTATAATCTGTTTAGCATAAGTGGAATACCAAACAGTTTTCACCAAGACAAATAAAATAAATAACCCTCATATTGTGAAAAGTTGTTGTAAAACTTAGTAAGATAATCTATTAGAAGTTTGTGGTATGTAATAGTAGTTTTTTATATATATCTCTTTATCTCTTGAAAATAGCTATTAATACTATTAAAAGTGAAACATTTACTAAAACACATATATAGGTAATCATGTTTATAAAACTTTATTTTCCAAATTTCAATGTTACATCACAAATGTAAGTTAAAGCACGGCTGAAGCACTCTTCATATTAAAAATCTGGTGTTTCTTAAAAGTAGACTTCTCAGGGTAGGATAGCTTACATCTTTAATTTTCTTTAAATAAATTAATCAATCAACTTAAGTTGTCTACTAAATGGATAATAGTAAATAAATTATTCACAGACTGTAATATCAAGGACACTGCTGAGATCAATAATCTAAAGTAGTCACTTTAAAGAGATGAGGTTAAATTTTTTGGATTAAAGTTTATTTCAATACATGTTCAACTTATCAGAAAAAGTCCAAATTCATTGTGACCTTGTATGTTTAAAACTTTGATAAATAGATGCGATGATAATCTAGTCTTCTAGGCTTAGATTATCTGGTGGAAAACTTGAATACAACATCCAACAAATTAATAATTTTAAGCTTTAGATGTGTTTAATTCAGGGGACTTATGAAGCAGACTAAGCTACATAAAAGCTGGTATTTTATTGGTTTTTTTATAAGTATTATTGATAAGTTTGGATATGAAACTTATTGGGGTGCACAGTACCAAAAGAGCACATTTTGGAGTCATGACTTAAGAGCTGTTGAGATTCAAACATCAGCCAATTCCCTTCTCCACCTAAACTGCTTGTTATTGGTGTACTCCCGAGACTAGACTAAATATGGCACTATGGTCTCTACTGTTTGTCCAAAATAATTTCTTTGAAACCATTTTGTCTTGTGTTTTGACAATATGGAAGAGTTGTAGGGCTAGTAATAGATTTCTAAGGTAGTAGTAAGGTATGTTACATTCTTAGAGAGAAAGGAATATTATTTTAATTGATTTACTTTTTCTCCACTTTCACTCACCTACCTCTACCTTAAACAGAACAGAAGGGCTGTATAATACCTAACAAGAAGTAAATTCAGTTAATATCTTTTTAGCAATGATTTATATCATTGATTTATTATCAACAATCTTAAACTCTAAAAATCCATTTTCCCCACTCCAAACGTACATGTCATCTCGATTGTAGTTCTTTTGGAATATAACCCTGAAAACAGGGTTGTGGAGTTGATACGCCAAGCCATCATCGACTAAGACTATTTTTTTTACTGTCAGACTCGAAATCCGACTCCATATATGGCTAATGTATATTAATTAGTAATAACAAATTTAGTGCAGTAAAATTCTCCAATACATATTAATTTATGGGTAACTTCTATGGCATTATAAATTTATATTTAAATAACTTTGTCATTATAAATTTCTATACTAAATGATTTAAAAAAAAGTATAAATACTGTTATAATATTATAAGTTTTTATTTTGAAACCAGGGTCTGTATATTTTTTACCAACTCCACCAAAAATTGCTTTCACAGCCTTGCCTGAAAACATGGTCTATGTATTTTTTTATGTACATTTCATTTACCCTGGAAGATGAGTCTTAAATAGATGAATTATATTATGGCCCTATCTTATAAGTTACACCATTGGGGAATCATGCCTGTTATGCACCGATTTTAGTAAAAATAACTGTCCAAAAGACTTTTTACCTACCAAATTTCTTCTTTAGAATAGGATTCTGACAGTAAAAAAGAGCTTTGAGATGGCCCTGTCTACTAAAATCAGTTTATAGGCTTGTTATCTAGTAAACAGGGGTACGGATGGCCAGTGAAATGACAAATACTTTTTTGACCGGCAAAACCAATTTAGTTCCTTTAGTAACAATAAAACTATTCTATTTATCACTTCACAGAATATATTTTGCCCTCAGCATTTAATTATAATTATGAAAGCCATCATCTTAATTTGTTTAATCCTAAGAATTGATTTTCTCCACATTTCAGCATTTGTGATATGTTTATAGTATGCTTTTGGTGGGAAGAAACTCTTAGAAAATAAAAACATATTTTTTTAAGGTCAACAACAATAGTTTTATATTTATTTATACTTTTTCCCTTTTTTAGCACCACACCTTAACACCGGTTTTAGTTATACGCCTTTACTATATTATCAGTGTTACATCATAGGTATGGATATTATACGAGGGCTCTCCCAAAAGTAATACACAAACTAATTCCATTCAAAGAAAATTAAATAAATTTAAATGTTACACCAAAACCCTTCAATGTAGTCTCTTTCACGACAGAGTGGTTTCTCAATATTCTGGTGGTTTTTGGATGTCATTTAATTCACCATTCAAGTTCAAGTGTCGGATCCTTTTGGTCACTGCTTTACTTAGATCATTCAACAATAAAAACGTTGCACACAAATAGGTTCCTTAAGCTTTGAGGACAGATGAAAATTGAGAAGACTCATGTCGATACTTTAGATTTAGACGTGGTGGTGATACTCAGTCCACTAGTTTTTTGTATTAAAAAAAGCCTTTACAGCTTGATTCATGTGAGGTTGACTGCTTTTTCGAATTTTTGGGCGCAATTTTTTGCATATGAAGTTTGCATAGTAATAATCACCAGCCATTGTTTGGCCAGTTGGAACCTGATTCATTGTAATAACACCTTCATAATCATTTGTTTAACTTTTGAATGCTGATGAGATTTATCAGAACGTAGCGACTATGGATGCCTCCACTTGGCTGATTGTGACTTGCGACTTTAGTTTTGATTCAAAATCACATGTCCACGTTTCATCAATAGCCATATTACATTTGAGGAATGAACCCCTCTCCCTTTTGTCAGAAGTGCGCAAGTAGCTGCAGCACAATTTATTTCAATGTCGCTCGCTGCTTAGCTGCCTAAAGATGCTTAATCTACCGCATAACAACCTTTCTTTTTTGTAAGACCTCCATTAATATTCAGTGAATTGAGGATTTCGGCATCCTGGATTCCCAAGATACCTCCTCACATATCATACAGTGATCTTCCTCCACAATTGTGGCGGTTATTGCCAGCGAAGTGTTGTTTGTCGACGTTCTAGGCCTTTCCATGCATTTGTTGTCTCTAATGCTAGTTTGAACTTAACAAAATTATGCATCAATATCCGCACACTTCCTTTAATGATGTTTACAATTCTGTTGGTGTACAACCACGTAAAGTTTCAATTTTAATGAAGGATCTTTGATCCAAACACTTGACATTCACTTACATTAAGCATACTACAAATCTGTGCAAAGAACAAAGCAATCCATATTTTGGTGGGGAACGCAAGTGAAGTGTGCATTAATTTTAGGAAGACCCTCCTACCAAAACTGACAGCTGTAGATCACATGACCTGACGTATGAATACATTCAAGTAAATTTAGTAGCTTTGCTTACTGTCAGATTACTTATTCTATTTTATTCTTAAAGAATTGGACTGTGGCTAACTTGAGGTTGGTATTAAAGGAGTTCTCCTTACCCGTTAGTTCCACTCTAAGCCTCTTCCATTCCTATAGTACTACACCTATTTAAAAAAGTTTGAAAATGTCATTATTTTTACAGTTTAAATATTTAACCCTCCAGGTTCATTCTAAATCCAAACCATCCATTTTTTCTACTTCTAAAAAAAATTACATTGAAATTTAAAAAAACTTGCTAATTTAATAGGGTTTCTTCTATTTAAAAACATAAGAGTATACAGAAAGCTAACAGATAGAGATGATTTGTACCATACATATTGATAAACTTATTTTATTTTGTGACTTTGTTCATTTTTGGAATTTCAGTTTAAATTGCAATTTCAGAACTTATTGCAAAATTATTTTTTCCTTGATTATTCTCCACTGTCCAATCTGCTGGATACACGGATTATGTATTCGCAATATTGAATATATCTAAAATGTCCTTATTTCCAAAGAATTAGAAACATATTAAAAAAAAAAATATTTAGAAGATAAAGTGAAACAGTAATTAGTGAAAAAAAAGCTTGTGCAACTATAAGGTAATAGTTTTATTTAGAAAAAATAATAATGTTAACCATTTTTTCCATATGAAATATTTAATCAATTTAATTTGCCAAGATGTGTAAAGTAAAATGAATAAACATTCATAACATTTCTAGAAATAATATTTTTTCAGAGTCAGAAAACAGTATTGAAAAAACATCTTCACAACTACTTCCCTGGATATTTCAATATTAAATACTAAATCAAAAAAATTCCCAAATATTTCTGAATTTAATTTTAATTTGATCTGAATAAATGTAGGTTAGAGCTTAAACAAAAGTTTGATCATTTTGGACAATGATGTTTTAAGCCTTTAAGAGTATAAACAAAGATTTTGTGAATTTAAAGATGGTGTGTGAGAATAATTATTATGGTTACAAATATGTACAGATGTGAATAATAAATAGAGGGGCCAATGATTGAAGAAAAATACGGC
This sequence comes from Timema podura, assembly GCA_033556935.1. Classification (NCBI taxonomy): domain Eukaryota; kingdom Metazoa; phylum Arthropoda; class Insecta; order Phasmatodea; family Timematidae; genus Timema; species Timema podura. The sequence goes on along the minus strand of JAVRXN010000003.1, from coordinate 29,860,252 downwards.
TGTTAATGTTATATATATATATTTAAATCCAATAATGGGTTTGTGCACTTTTTTGACAGAGGAAAACTAAAATATCTATATTTTCCAAGTAAGCTATTGAAGATGGAAATAAATATTTCATAAAAGACTGCAGTTAAACACTTAAACCACATTAATCACCAAGTTTATTTACGACTTAAATTGACTATATAGCTAGGAAATAATTAGGGGCTGGAACTAATTACATTTTATCAAAGAACAGAATCAAGACTAAGTAACCAGTTCTTAGTGTGTACTTTTTAAGGTAGGATCTTTTCTTCTTTTTTTTTTTTTTTCAAAATGTATTAGTCAAATTTTGAATATTTGCACATTCCTATTAATATAGTGAATAAATTAATTTGTAGCAGTTTTATTGAAAGGGTATAAAAGCTGTCCATCACAATTATTCAAGTGACATAATTTTTGTCATGTCTTAGTAACAGAATTGGCTATTTGTGACTTCAACAACCAGAAAGCAAGAAATAGACAAGGAAGATATGCATCAACATTTACCTAGAGATAAGTTGGTTAGTCAGCATCCAAATATTTTCACTATTTTTTTTAAAGGGGTATTTACCAGGTTAATTTACCATAATGATAGATGTTAATGTGTATCTGAAGTATAAGTTTTACTTTATTCATAGTTTTCCTTTGATTAATTTTTGTGGAGAAAAAATGATATTAACAGAAAATTTCTAAAAATAAAAAGAATTTAAAAATTACTAATACATGTTTAGATTAAATTAATAGTAATTATTATCATAAATATTATGGAACAGATAAAATTATTAAGTACTCTTTAGCATAATGATTCATTAAAAAAAGTCACATAGTTAAGCATAAAGCTAAATGAAAATAGGATGGTAAGTAAGATTACGGCACATAAATTTTACTACATTTCATATGATGAAGACAGACAGTAAAAAACTAAAACGTTTTATTAAAATGTGTATATGACGCTTAAAACTAAGCAATAAATGTAGCTTAAATAGTTCAAAAGGAAAAATTAATCCAATAATATTTGTATTTGGCAGCATAATGTGGAAGTCAAAAATGTGATTTTTCGTTGAAAAAGCATAATTATCTTTAGGATCTATAAAAATGTTTTGGGAATAACATGAAACAACAAAATAAGATTGTTGCAGATTTGTTAATGATTTAGTATTAATTTCTATACTACAAGTACTTAAGTTGCACTGAAAAAAAACTTAAATATTGATCGTAAACAATTAAATAAAACATAACTACAGACAATATGGGGTTCAGTCTTTTAAAATAACTACAGATAATCCTACATTTCATAAATACAATATATACATGAAAGTTTCAGTTGTATAGAGACAGCTAGGCTGAGCATTAACAATCACACATGCACACATGCAAAAACACACATACCTAAAAATATTATATTACAAGCATCATTCATCATAGATTAAAAAAATATGGCAAGCTGAAACAAATCAAAGAAAGAAACAATTTAAAACTACAAAAAACTTCTTGAATAGTTGATTTCTACTTCCACTCCAAATATATGATTTCACAAATGTTGTACAGTATTAATTGTGGAGATCAAAACTTATATATAATAAAGCTGCCAAAAATTTAATATTTTGTTGGTATTTTTTTCAAACTTCTTGCAATATATTTATTTTTATTTGGAGGTCTAAAAAGGCTGGAATACCAATGACTGAATCATCTTGTTGGGTCAAATAAAAGATTGAGTATTCAACTGTTGATATGCCGGTGGCGCACGGATGAATCTTCTGACATACTCTGTTGTAATTCAGGCCTGCAGTGGCGCTCCATGTACCGGCGCCTCGCAGAAACTAGAAGTTGCTCTTTACGCAAGTGGAGAATGCGTTCACGCTCAATAGATGACTTAGAAAAGCGACCCCCAAGATTGGTGGATGTCTCCGCACTGAACAAAAAAAATTTCAGCTCAGCAACAGCAAAAGTATCTTTGATTTAGTTTTTAATGTGTATTATAGCCAAATAAACATAACACTTATTAAGGCTTTCTGCTATATTTAGAAGGAGACAATTGAAACATAACAGAATGCCTCAATCAGCAAAAAGAGGTTTTTCTAAAAGAAAAAGAAACATACCATAACTTAGTGGACATGTTTAGTCAAATTTTAAAAAGAGTATAGTTTATTTGAAAAGAAGATAAAAACTGGATTTTTTGATATCATTACTATACATAAAATAAAGTACAGGAAAGAGATGAACAAATAAAAGGAACAAACCAAAAACAGAGGGAAATGAAACATTGGACTTAGCTTACAGAAAGAAACACACACAACTGATCTTACATCATTAGAATTTGTGAGTTTTGATTTATGATATAAAAATATATTTCATCACAAAAATACCAGTATTGAATCAAATTAGTTTTCAAATAATATAAATAGTAAGGCTCTGCGAGTACTCAGATTTTGAGCTTCGAGCCGAGCTCATCATTAAGCTCGAGATTGAAATCAAAAGTTTTGTAAGCTCGTCATATTTTGAGCTTCCACTTGATGAACTTAATAATCAATTTTTAAAACTCAATAATAAGAAGAGGCTATTTAATTTAGATAATATTGACATTTACACTTATAAATCATTCGGTTACTTAATAAATTGTTTGAATTAATATAAATTTTCACATTAATAATGTATAGAGCTTTAAAAACTACTATGACCAGTAAATTTATTCAATATTATCCTTGATTGATGTTGTTTACTTGTATTGCCATTACAAAGCAATTTAAAAATACGGTAGCTAAATACATTACTAGATAATTTAATGATTCTTTTTACTTTTTTTACCTGGTCCCTTTCTAAAATAATAATTTCTGTTAGATTAAAAATGTAATAAACTACAAAAATAGCACTAGTTTAGTTACAATTGAGTTATAGAATTCTGTTGACTAACCTCAATGTTTATCTTACTTATTGCAATATATTTTACCAAACTTACCTCATTTTATATTAAAAAGGCATTTAATATTTCATATTTTTTCTAAAAATATTATTTTTAATTTGAAAGTATGAACATCAATTTTATAAGCATTAAAAATTGAATTGAAATAAATTTCTCAATAAGATAACCATGACTAGCAAGAGCTCATACAACGCGCATGTGCAACTGCGCAGAGAGGAGTGGAATTGGAACAGAAGACGTGATGATGCAAGATTACACTAAGTAATAATACACAAAATATTAAATACTTCTGATTTCTAACTGATTATGATACTTGTGTTTTCTTATAGGGTAAATTAAGTTATTAAAGCATATTTCAGAGAAATATTAGCTTATTAAAACGTCAATTTTATTAACTTTTTAATTAAGACAGTGTAGAAACACACTAAAATAATGTTAATTAAGTGATAGTGAATGAAGTCAAGCTCAAAGGATAGATAGGTTAGGCCTAGATATAAACAAACACACTTCTCTATTTATACCTACACTTTTACACTTCCCACTTCTTCAAACTTCCACAGTTGCACATTGTTTTGAATTTTTGGAAATATATCATATTAAGAAACATTAATGAAAAAGTAATATTTCCGAAAATTCAAAACAATGTGCAACTGTGGAAGTTTGGAAGAAGTGGAAAGTGTAAAAGTTTAAGTATACATGAAGAGAGACGTCTGTTTGTTCCTATCTAGGCCTAACCTAGGTTTCAGGTTGGTTTCCTTCACTATCACTTGCTTTACATTAGCGTACAGTGTTTCTACACTGTCTCGTTATACATTTTCAAGCCATCATTCAATTATTAGTTTTATTAACTTTTTTTTAGTAAATGTTCGTGTAGTTATATTTTTATTTCCAAATCACGTTTTTTTAAGTGTTATTTCTAATTTAAAAACTGATATTTCCATTTCTTAACTTTTTTTTTCAAAAGTAGGCTATTTACTATTTATAAAAAATGGGTGTCATTCATATTTTAAGAACACGTGTTTTAATATATTTTTTAAATTTCAAATTTTAAATATTTTTATATTTACATTTAAAATAAGCAAAATGTATACTCTTAACATTTTAAAAATATGAATATACTCAACTCAAAATCAGGAGCTTTTAGAAATACTCAACTCAAATGAAAAAACCCAAGTTTGCAGACTCCTAATAAACAGTATTAATTTAAACTACTTTACTCTATAATTTTAGAGTGGTTCTTATATGGGTGATAAGAGTTCTAAGGGGTGTAAATGGTAGTTAATTTCCATAAAAACAAATATTTTAATTTTATTTGCATCCAAAGTCTATTTCCTGCTATTTCCTGTGTTCATAATCTTAATGAAAAGTTTCCAGCCACAGGCTTTTTTTTATTTTTTAAACATTAGCCTCTCCAATGTATCATTTCTCACCCACACCTCTCTTCCTCCACCATGGATCAGTCCTCTCCTCTCACTTCCACACTTCTCTGCACTCCCTTCAACCGCATGTCTTTTGTTTTTCCTCTTGAACTCTTGCCTCCCACTTCAATATCAAACATCTTCCTTGATATCTTCCCCTCTTCCAATCTCCTCACATGGCCATACCACCTTAGTTGTGACTTCTTTAACCTGCCCTACACTGGCTCATTAAGATGGGGTGCTAGTGAGCGTGAGTTTAGGGCAGTATTTTCGAAGTTTTTATAGCATAAACATTTATTTGGCCAAAATAAATCAAATATTTCTTCTATAGAAACATAGAGTTTAGTTTTCCGCACATGCTAATCTCAACAGTTTTTTAATATCTGTCAAGGGTGTCCTGGAATTTAGTGACAACTTTTTCTCTGCATTTAAAAAGTTTGTCACCAAATGCCGCTATGCTCATGAGAGATATTCAAGATCTCTTGAGATTAGCATGTGCAGAAAGCTAAACTCTATGTTTCTATAAAAGAAATATTTGATCTAATTTTGCCAAAAAATGTTTTTTGCTATAAAATCTGCAAACTTAATGCACTGAACTGGTGCTCACTAGCACCCCACCTTAACTATGCCTGTCATTCTTTCATGTCTTATCCTATCCATTCTTGTCACCCCGATAATACTTAACACACATTTCATTTCACTGGCTTGAATCCTGCTCCTTCATTACCCATGTTTCTGCTGCGTATGTCAATATTAGTACATAGTTTGTCTTGGATATCACTCATTTACATTTTCTCGATAGTGTAAAAGCCATATTATGTTTGTTCTCTTTTATATGTTTCTATTCATCTTTCCTGTACCTACATCCAAATATAACAAAATATGCCACATAAAGCGAAGATATTTTCTTAAAGAGATTAGAATAATAAACATTGAAAGGATGATAGAAGGTCAAAACCTACACACTTATCAGAAAAATGTAGACTTTAGAGTTGTTGCTTGGCAGCTAAATAATCTAAGCAATACTATCAACCCCTAGCCATAGTTTATTATTATTATTAGCACCGCGTCTTACTACCCGTTCGGGTTATACGCACTTACGCTAATGTGCAATGGTAGGGTGATTGTGAGATGAAATGGAGGACCTACAGTTTAACGTGGAATCCGAACTACGGTGGAGGCCTGGCATTCCTCACATTCACAAGTTGTTATTAATACACATCTTGTCAGAGGTGAAGGAATGGTTTGGCAATCAGATAAATCTGTGCCGGAACCGAGGATTGAACCCCGGACCCCAGCACAGAAGTCTGACACCTTACCCCTAGACCACCAGGTCACCCCTAGCCAAAGTCCAGGGAGTGTTTTACTCTCCTGTTGTAAGAAGGGCGCCCCAAAGATTATGGTCATATTTCATTAAGTTTTAATTGTTAACTTTGAGACCTACATTTTTCTAGTAAGTGGTAAGCCCTGCTCTTCTATTCTCCTTTCCATGTTTATAAAATACAGCTATTTGGCACCATTTTTTTCTTTGTTTAAATTACAATAAAACAGTGCTGAACCAAGGTTGATTTAAGGATTGCAGGACCTTTTAAATAAATAAAATTATGGGAAACCATATAATAAAGACCCCAAGTTAATAATTCAAAAAGTAACTATCAGACAAAAACAGGAAAATTTAACTATAATATTTACCTAATTTAAATTTGAAAAAAGAATAAAAAAAAGTATGCGACTTTAAACTAATAGAATTGGAAATTTTTATTTCCTTTAACCACTAAGAAATGGAATTTGTTTTGAGCATACATGGTTTAAATATAAGGGTTAGCCAGCACAATTATCTGAGGGATTCTGGAGTACAAATAGTTTAGTATAAAACTTTCATTAGAATTATAGTGTAACTTATAATTATGTTTAAGTGTTTTATTGAACAATTTTTATACTCCATTATAGCTAAGTGAAAATTTGCTGAATATCACCCTGCTAATTTATCCGTATTTAGTGGGGGTTTGCGAGCTTTGGTTTGTTTCATTTGAGTCGATTATTTCAAAAAAGTTAGAATCTATTCATAATTTTAAAATGTAAAAGATTTATTTGTTTATTTTAAAACTAAGATATTGTATTTAAAATGACACTGATGAAAACAAACATAAAATTAAATAGGCCTTTCACACCTTTAGCATGGGGTATTTTAAAAATATATGAAAGCAACACACGTTCTTAAAATAGGAATGTCACTGACTTATAAAAAGTGAATAAGTTTGAAACAATCATTTAAAAATAGAAATAAGCACTTTTAAAAATAAATGAATAACACAAAAATTTAAAAAATAATTAAAATGGTTTCAACACTAATGTGTTTAAATATATTAAAATTACACTAACAATTTTATTAAAGATAATAATTGACGTTTTAATGAGCTAATATTCCCCTAAAATAAGCTTCTGTAACCTTAATTACCCTATGAGAAAACATAAGAATCACTGCTTGACCACTTCTTCAGTTCCAATTAAATTTCTCTACGCGAAATTTCGCATGCACTTATAGGGGCTCTCATGAGAACTTATCTTACTAAGAAATTTATTCCAATTCAATTTTTAATGCTTATTAAAAGTTGTTGTTTGTTCTTTAAATAAAAAATAAGTGGTTAAAATAATATTTCTAGTAGACCATATAAAATAGTATAAATGCTTTTTTATTTAAAGTGATAAGTTTTGTAAAATATTTTCTGCAAAGTTGATCAACACTGTTTAGACAGGTTAACCAATAATAAGCTAAACTATGCTAGTTTTGTAGTGAATATATTAAAATTGAAATATCTTAGGTTTGAAAACAACGTTGTAATCTCAATTTTAAATTCTTAATTAATAAATCATTTTTAGAAAAAGGCCAAATAAAAATAATAATTATTCAAGTATTTAGTGATCTATTTAGCTATTTTCACTTCATTTCCCTGTCACAGGCAATGCAACTTGAAATGAGGAAAAATTCAAAACGGATGAAAATATTTAATTAGTTTACCAGTCATAAGTAGTTTTAGAGCTCTATTACATTATATGTGTAGTTTGATATTAAATTTAACATTTTGTTAAGTTACCAAAAGATTTACATATGAAACTGCAGATATTATTTAAATTAAATAGCCTATAAATAAAATTCCATTTAAAAAAATTGATTTGTATGTACACAACAGGAAATCAAAAATGAAAAGCTTAAAAAACCTTAAATCTCGATCCTGAGCTTTAATTATGAGCTTGACTCAAAGCTTGAAATCCAAGTCTACACAGAGCCATAACATTTAGATATATAGTTTTTTTCTTCAAAATAACAGAAAAGCATCACCTTTCCTCCTGGTGGGTCTCGGTGTGGTACATAGTTCCTCCCAGGCTGGTACAGGTTCCACATCCAGGACTGCTGGAGGGTCAGAGTCTCGCTGGAACATGGGCGGGGGAGCCACAACCCGCCCATCCAAGACGTTCTCAATGGTCAATTCCACCGAGCGAGTTGCGCGTAGATCCTCCACAATCGTCGGCAGAGAAAGGTATGGGAATAATTGCTGCACCTGACCAAGTGAACAAAAAGTTATTTAGCCATATAATTTGAGAAAAAAATACTATCAGGAACCCAGATGGTGTGAATGTGCTTTCAGGGTCCAACTATCAATGCAGTACAATTCAACCTATCCAAACACTAAGAGCCTTAAGGTTTGTTTATTTTTAGCTACTTTTTAAATTAAAATTTAAGTGACTATAAAATTTTTAAAGGGTTTGAATTCAGTACAATAAAAAAAAACGTGTTGAGAATTTAAAAGCAGAGAGCCCAGCCGCAGGTTAAATTATTTATGTTTATTTTTTATCGATTGTTAAACATTTGTCATGATAATATGATTTATGAGAGTGAAATATAAAACTAAATCAAGTGGTTTCATTTCTTACACAGAGTCAATCAAATGTAATTTATTTAGTTAAATTCCATAAAATAACCATAGCTTGTAATTATGTGTGTCCCACTGGAATAAGTAGTAATTTAAGTTGGCGATACAGCATGGTCTCGCTAATCCAAACCTGGCACTGGCCTGGGAGATGCGATAGTCCGCACCTCCTCTGTTTTGTTCCCTCCAATTCTATTCAAGGTCACAATGATGTTCTCTTTCTATCCTACTTTGTTAAGGTCAATCAACCATCAAAATTTTATTGCATACTTTTAACAAGTGTATATAACTCTAAATATAATTAGTGATTCAATGATGTCAAATCATTACACTTCTTGAGTTATAAGGGGTGTCAAACACGCTATTTTATGTTTTTTGTGTACCATTGTTAAGGTAAGAAAATCAAATTAATGTATGGGGCTGAAAATTAGTATAAATTCATGAGGTGGCAGAAAAAAATATTTATAATATTAATATATAATATACATATATATTATAAATATATTTATAATAATAATATATATGATATATATATATTAATTATTATTATTATTATTAATATGATATATTATAAAAATTAACATACAGTAGACTACCGACCCTCCAGCTTAGTTAAAAAAAATTCTCCGTATTTAAAATGAGGTACATATTACTTTTCCAAGGTGTTGGAAGCAGGTGTCTGCTACGATCTATGGTTTTCCTACGTGCCGTGTACAAAACACAAGTTACGACATAAAAAGCGCAGGTTTCCCCCCAACCTGCTACCTGCTCTTTGTTTCGTCAGTTGTGTATGGACGTCAAACAAGTGTGGAATACATTTAATGCTGTTCCTGGCTATTTCGTAAATTGTTTTTTGGTGTGCTTTTTTTTATTGAAGATTACAAAATGGGTGATAAGCAAAAATAGGTTGTAATGACTATGGAGGAGAAACTACATGCTATAAAGCGGCTGACTCTGGGGTAGCGGCAAAAACTATTGCTTCGGAGTTTGGAAAAGTACAGTTGGTGACTGGAAGAACAATTGATCAGAAATTGAAAAGTGGTGTACTGCCCAAGCCAGTGTAAGTGGAATGAAAGTAAGAAAAACCATGCTGAAAGGTAAGCATAAATAAGTTGAGGAAGGTTTATTTTTGTGGCATGAACACTTAAGAGGAAAAGGCTTGCCGATTACTGGGTCAATATTGCAGGAAAAAGCATTGATGTGTGTTTTTAATGGTATGGGAAGGGAAGGGCGGGCAGGAAGTGAGTATTTATAGAATTCTGGTCTATCCAGCTTTTTTGTTATCTGGCCTGCCCTTCCGTAACATTAGGCCGGATACTCGAGAGCCTAACAACAAGAACAATTCTGTAAACCTCGTTTGGATGTTTAATTATTATAAATTTAAGCCCTAAACATTCATTAACAATGGTACATGAAAACATAAAATAGCAAGTGTCACTCTTTATAACTCATAAATTGTAATGATTCTAAATCAATGAATCAATTTTATAACTTACTTGTTAAAATTGTTCAATAAAATTTAGAGAGTCAAATGATTTTAACCTGCTGTTGTCATTTTGTTTGTCTAGTGGTTTTACGTGAATTTATTGCATAGTGTTATTGAACAAAATAAAACATAATATGTTCAGCCTAAAACAAAAATGTGTTGTTTTATACAAACTTGAAAAAGGTGAGACATTAATAAAAACTACCTATGGAATAATTTCTGGATGAATCTACTAGATTTATATAAATAAAAATTATGCGAAGATAAAGAAATATGTTTCAAAGCCAAATTAGTAAATAAAATATATAGGAATCAATTTACAAACAGTAATATAAAGTCAACTTGTTTGTAACAAGCACGGAAATAATTATATCATGGCTGTAATTATTAGCAAAAGGCCATTCTGATTTTAGAGTACACATATTCCCATACAATTGCCCACTTTTATAACGAGAATACACATGTATAGACTATGCTTTAAAATTGTGGACAGATAAAATGTGTTTAGTAATCAAGTGTATTGTAGTTTATAATAGCATAACAATACAAATAATATGTAGTTATGTGACCAACCTCTTTGTCTTGTGGCCAGCATTCCTGACTACTAATCTAAACGTCACATATTCAATTTCTGGTGGTACTATATGTATTTTTACTGAAAAGGGGAATTCTTCCTTTGGTCACTATGCTCTCATTAATTATAATTAGTCTTAAGTTTGGTTTAAGACTTCTACTGGGCCATATAATCATTATCATCTCATCGGGGTAAAGTAACCGCCCTGCATGGTTCCCCAACCTCAAAAGTCAATTACATATCAGCCAACGCCAGTAGAAGGACAGAAATGTCGAGCAAACAAATCCTGTTGGTGTTGGAAAAGAGAAAAATATATATATAAAAATAAAGAAATAAATATGTTATCATATTTGTACATAGGCAAAGGAAGTAAAAGTGATTGTAAGAATTAATTATAGGGCAATTAGTTGGTTGAGTATTCCAGGCAAGGATTTTGGGAAAATCTTAATTAAGAGGGTACTTGAAAAAATTGCAAATAAGATTTAGGGTGTGCAATGTGGTTTCATACCAGGTAGAGGTTGTATGAACCAGATATTTGCATTGCAACAAGTGAATGAGAAATGTATGGCAGTAAGGAAGAAAGTGTATTGTTCATGTGTTGATCTGGAAAAAGTGTATGGTCGTGTGGATAGGAGTTGCTTTGGAATGTTTTTAGAGAGTATGGTGTGGATGCATGGTTAGTAAATCCAATTATGGTGGTGTATGATGGCAGTAAAGCATATGTTCGGGTGGATGGAGCTTTGAGCGAATGTTTTGACATTGACGGGTGTTAGACATGGTTGTGTATGTCTCATGGTTGTGTTAGTCTCCATGGTTGTGTTATGTCTCCATGGTTGTTTAATGTAGTCATGGGTGAGTGTATGATGGATGCTTGTGAGGATGCGGTTGATGTATAAATGGATGTGAATGTGAGAGTGCTGTTATGTGCAGATGATGCTGTATTAATGGCTGAGAATGAAAGTAACTCGCAGAATGCATTAAATCAGGCAGAATGGATCTTCATATAAACTGTCTCCAAAACTAGGATGATAGTTTTTGATAGGAACAGTCAAATAATTATTGTCATCTCAGTATAAATGTAAAACAGTTAGAACAAGTGAATGATTTTGTGTATCTGGGCAGAATGTTCTATAGAAATGCAAGGCTAGAGGATGAAATCAAGAGACGGGTGAATGCATGTCGGAGAGTAGATGAATGTATGTGGACTAATGCAAACAATGATGTATTATTGAAAGAGGCAAAGATGGCAGTATAAAAAAGTTTGCTTATGCCAACATTGTTTTATAGATGTGATGCGTGGGTTTGTCAGAAGAAGCATAAGAGCGAGGCGAATGCAGTTGGAATGAGATATCCACGACATGTATGTGGAAAAAACTCGCATGGACAGAGTCAGTAATGAATGGGTGCTGAAAAAGTGCACTCTAGCCTCCCCCCATACCCGCTCTTGCTCCATTTCCCACTAACTGTGCATTATATGGATTTCAGAAAACAAATCCCATTAAGTAGAGAGAAGAACAAACAATTAATCATTCATCACCAGGCACAAAATACAAGGCAATGAAATAACCTTTTTCAAGAAGCTCAAAATTATGAACCCATAGATCTGTCGATCTCGAGTAGCTCTTTCAGGCTCCAGCTCAAAATCATAATATTCTTGGATCCCTAGTTATTTGAGATATCCAGTTTAAACAAAATCTTTAAAGCCATTTTCAAAAAATTTGTAATCCAAAAAAGCCGCTCATCAGTAAACTACCCTTAATTTTAGGGCTAGGATCAAAATAAAAAATATCCAGAGATATTTCCCTGTAATATCTGGATATCATGTTTGAACAAAATCCATCAAACCATTTTAGATATTTGGCCAGACAGACAGACAGACAGACAAACAGATAAAATAGTAAAATCCACTTTTTTGAGTTGGGACACACAAAAAACATAAAGGTTCATCATAATCTCGGGGTCAAACATTTTCATGACTACAATACTCTTTCTCTTAATATGAAAAAGTAAAATAGGTAGATTTAAATCTTCACAGATATACTAACAACACCAACAATAATAATAAAATTGCGCGTCTGGGCTACAACACTCTTAGCTCAGTTTGTGGAAAGATTAACCAGTAGCCAGTACTCATGTACCGCTGCTCAGGGGATGGCTAAATGTACTAATCATACATCCTTTCAGTGTAACCTCTTTCCATGTCCCCACGAGATGAGTTGATGTTGATAGTGAATATGAGGGTGTGGAACCAGTAGAAACACTTAAACCTAACTTAAGCCTCACCAACCAAACCCTGGTGACTGTTGGGGTAATTCCTCTTTCGAGAAGAATATCCAAGATACCAGTCGGGAATGAACCCTGGACCCTTAGGCTCGTAGCCAGGTACACTGACTACCACACCGAGGGTCTGGTACTGATATGGTGAATAATGGTTATAACGAGGAAATTGTGTTAGTTCGCTGGTGCTTGTTATAACAAACTTTGACTGTATCAATAAATTATTAAATGTAGTCTTTTTTTTTTCATCCCTTGATAATGCGAACAATTTGATAATATGACCGTACTGGACAATTATTAATCAAGACCATGTTTTATTATTAGAGCTTTGACTATTTGTTTTAATGCCTCATGATTATTAATTGAGACAAACCCCAATAGCCAAGTTTAGCGAGTACTGGTATTTTTATAGCATATTGAGCCAAAAATATAGGTTTTACCATTAAAAAAATTGTTAGTTTTTATTTTTGTTCCTTTCATTCTTTATGTTACCTTCTTTCATTTATAAAATTCAACACATATATAAATTTGTGTTTAAAATTTTACTTTCCCATTTCAAAACTTGAATCTTTGCATCTTTTATCACCCAAACCCAAAGATAAAGAAATTTCCTGTCTGCCCATATAACAATTTATTTTTCTATACAAGTAGCTGAATATTTTTTAATCTCCCATAAGTATTAAACAACTGATAATATGATTTAATTACTGTATTTATAGATATCCCAAGCCTTAAAATTCCCACTCAATTTAATTTGTTTCAAGGACGTTAACACCAGAAACATTATCAAATTAGTTAGCCTACAATAAAGCAATATCGCATTGCAATGCAAACTTAAACAGCTGATTAACAAAATAATTTATTTTCTAGTGGATAAATATATATTTTAGATCACTGTCACAATGGATGTTTTCAAATCATAATCCCTTGTCTTGGCACAATCCATTACATTGATACACACTTTCCATTAACGGGCTATTTCAAATCTTCTTCACAAAAGCCAACAAAGCTGTCAGCTTGCTTCTAGCTCTACATAGTGCATGCACTTTCAAATGTACATGCATGCACATTGATTTGAGATGGCGTCATGTGACTCAGTTTCTGTTCTGCACTTGAATCCACAGTATTATTATTATTATTATTATTAGCACCGCGTCTTAATAAATAAATAAATTTAGCACCACATCTTACTACCCGTTCGGGTTATACGCTTAAGTACTATTTACGCTAATGGTTTATGATTTGGGAAGGTTTAGTATAGAGGAAGTGAACCCGCATTTGCGTGGAGGGAGAGTGGAAAAATATTTAGGAACCCCCCCCCCAGTTCATCCGATCGAGATTCGAACCTCGATCTCCCTGTTATCAGCAGTCGAGCTCAACACGACTAGCGTGTTAGCTAACTACGCCACCGAGGTGGGTCGCATCTTACTATTTGTTTGGGTTGTACACACTTATGCTAATGTGTAATGGTAGGGTGATTGTGAGATGAAATGGAGGACCTACAGTTTAACGTGGGATCCGAACCACGGTGGAGGCCTGGCATTCCTCACATTCACAAGTTGTGATTAATACACTTCTTGTCAAAGGTGAAGGAAGAGTTTGGCAATCAGATAAATTCGTGCCGGGACCGAGGATTGAACCCAGGAACTCCAGGGACCGAGAAATGAACCCCGCACCCCCAGCACAGAAGTCCAACACCTTACCCCTAGACCACCAGGTCACCGAATCCACAGTAACATTAGGTCTACTAGTCTTCTGTGGACCATTTATGTTAGAAATTCAATAATATAGTAATTAAATAGCTGGTTTCCAAGTAATTAAATGATATCAACATATTTACTAGAGATTGACCTCTTGAATCTTCAAATCCTCGAATCTACCGAATCCTGACAAGTAGTCGCACAAGGATTCGGTGTTTTTAATGGATTTGATGGTCAAATATTTCACCTCATAAACAAAGCATAATATTTTGAATTAAAAAATTACTTAGTTAGCCCTACTTGAAAAGCACAACTTAATCCGTAATCTTTATTTTGTCGGACAAAAGATATAAGCATGAAAAAAAAAGTAATTGTTAGGTGTGGAAAATCTTACGTGCCTAATATCCTACCCTCCCACCTATATGGGAAACTTGGACTCGACAGTTTCAGCACATGCTCACTTCTAAAACTTTCACCTCACGAACAATCATGTAAATATTTTAATAAACACATTAGAACTCTTCAAAAACTGAAAATCAAAACTATAGTTATAAAGAAGCTTGAAATAAATAAAACAAATTATGGCTTTTTTTTTAACAGAAATAAGAACGCATTAAGCATGATACAAAGTCAGCCGCCATTACACAAGATATAAAATCGGCTGCCATGACGTTTATTATGTTTACTTGCCTGAGTGATGATCAAAATAAAGATTCTGTTAATAATTATTACTACCCAACTGGTTTTAATTATCTACAACTATACAAAGAACCCCAATTTATTGCATACAAACCTTAAATGATATTTTGTTGAGTTTCATGAAAAATAAATAATGTCAACAGTCAGAAACCGATAAAACTATTTATTTATGCCTATCAGACTACGTATTTTATATCGATTGTTTGTTTAGAATCGATTCAGGTAATCTGATCACTTAGTAAGCGCTCTCGAGTTTTAAGAATCAAATAACGACTTGCTAATTCATAATTTGTTTTTAAATCGATTTTAACCAAGAATTTATTATTTTTTTAAATATGCTATTGAAGTAATTGTAAAAATATTCAAACGTAGTCCTGCCTAATAAAATGGGAATGAACATATTGGAATCGAAAATATGTTCGTGTTTTAAACAGAATGTATTCACAGAAATCGGTATATCGCAAGAATCAAATATATTTCTTGTTTTCTATATGAAGATAGATAATGGATATTTAAGAAAATAATACATACTTAGGCATTATTGAGTTCACTATTTCCAATGTATGTTTAGTTGTTAAGCATATTGTTTTAGTCTTTATTAAAAATATAAGTTTGTATTTTTATTTTTGCTTTCTTATTAAAATAAATTATAATCCTTCAATGATGATTAAAGTTTATCAAAGGATAACTAGGCCTAATCTGTTTATTTCAAATTTTTTTTTAGAAACTTAACTCATTCTAATGACACCTTTAAAAATAACTGAAAGACACTCAAATTTTGATTGATTTTAGTCTGTATTTTGCGAGGGGTTGTTGGGATTGATTAAAATTGAAAGCATGATTGAAATAAATCTTAATTTACAGTTTAGGCCTATATTGTGTAATGTAGGTCTATTTGTAAATCATTAAAATTTCTAGCCATTTGCTAGGATTCGGATTCAAGATTTGAAAATAAAATGTAGATTCGGATTCAAGATTTGAAAATAAAATGTAGATTCGGATTTTAGAAAAAGTGGATTTGACCCATCTCTAATTTTTACCAAAAAAATTTATTTTGAACCTACATGATTTATAAAAACGACAACTCGCCTCGGTGGCGTAGTTAGCTAACGTGCTAGTCGTGTTGAGCTCAACTGCCGAGGACAGGGAGATCGAGGTTCGAATCTTGGTCGGGTGAACTGGGAGTGGTTTTTCCTAAATGGTTTTCCACTCTCCCTCCACGCAAATGCGGGTTCACTTCCTGTATATTCAACCTTCCCAATTCCTAACCCATTAGAGTAATTAGTACTTAAGCGTATAATCCGAATGGGTAGTAAGACGCGGTGCTAAATAATAATAATAAAATATAAAAACGACACAATTGCATTTAAGACTAACAGGAACAAACTATATAATTTATTTATTTTTTAAACAAGTGTAGATAAAATGTTTACCTGTCTCGCCATGGCATCAAGCTGAGAGGTCTGGGCAGGCTGTGCCTGGTCAGATCTCAGCAGTTGAGTGTGAGTCACCTCCACAGAGAAACTAGGTAACCAGGAGACATATCGAGACCCTGTGCAGAATAGATATATTATACTAGTAGTCATACCATTTTAGTGTAATATAATAATATAACATAATTAATCCTATTCATTAACTGGAGTATAATTATGGTTGTTAATGAATGTGTTGTGTGATGAACTTTAAAAGATTGAGAGCATTTAAATTATACTCTCGTGTACTGGTGTTTTGTCAAGAGGGCTTTTATTTTTTAAAGAGTCATGTTTGAATTTTGACTGGAGAATGGAGATGGGTAGGTAATGTCCATAGGAATTTAGAGTTAACTTATGATGTTTATGCCTTCCTATGAAATAGTAACCCAGATGTGTTTTGTAAAAATCTATTGAAATTTAATTTTTTTTTCTTGAATATCAAACTTAATATTTACTTCATTTCAAACAGTGAACTTTATAGTCGGTTTAATCCTTTAATCTAAGCTCTTCTAGAAGAGCTTAAGATATTAAGAATGGATCTCTAACTAACAGAATCTTAATTTTATTTTTATATTCAACTTCCACTGTCAACACAACTGAAATTGAATATCTGTACTATGGGATGTACAAGGACTTGTTTTAAAATGCCTTAAGACAAAGGAACATACTCATCACTCACCGTCAAAGTGGAAGAAGTGATTGGGCGGACGCCGTGGAGTGGCCTGGTTCTCTCCCTGTGTGTCAAGGTTGTGCTCCATACGGTTGGCTGCCTCCAGCCCAGCAGGGCTTTGAATACTAAGGACCATCCTGCAAGTGGGGCACGATGAATCCTGCTCTAACCACGACTGCAAGCATGAACTGCAAACAGACAATATCGATAAACCATGATCACATCAGTGTCTATACATTGTGAGGGGAGTAAACAGCCCTGATTGCATTCCTACTAATTCATGACCGACTTTTACTCCTTCTAAAATTATTCTGATATTAACAACATCTAAGAAAGTTAGGCCGAAAAAATATTGCTGATAGGAAAAACCAACCAATGCTGGCATTTCATTCAAACTTGGTCATGAAAAGAATGCTACGTCACTTCGCCACTCTGGTGTTTTACGACAATTCCGTTCATAAAAGATTTGCATAGTGTATTAGTCAATTAAAAAAACAATCTATACTAGCCAAGATTGATAAAAGTTTACGATGTTTAATTTTCAGCTTTAAAAATTAGACAATCTGTAAAGGATGAAAAAAATATATTGACCTGGTGGACACATAATTACCATACTTACATAAACCATTACCATAAATACATAAACATAGCTATTTTATCTCTCAGAAAAGGTTCTTAAAATGACAGCGCAACTATAAATGTCATCTTTCTACTTTTGCTGGGTTAAGATTAATGCATTATCTCTGATTATTCATAAAGGGTCAGCCGGCTTGACCTCTAGTCAGACTATGAAAAGTGAGATGAAGCCTTGAATTACCGACACCTTGTGTGAGAAAATTTAACTTTTAGGAGTGAAAAAGTCGCATAAGATCAATGTATAATAAAAATATTTTGAAGAAAAACTTCCATAAAATTTAAAGTATCACCTTAATAATACTGAAAAAAAGGTAGCTAAATATGTTTACTTCACACCAAAAGATAACTTGTTCAAATAAGTGAAATAATTATTTAAGAAATAATATTTAATCAACATGTGCAAGGCTATAGAACAGCCTTAACAATATATGTCTCCATTCAAGCAAGAACAACTTGATACGTAAGCATTCCACAGATGAGGAAATCTTTAATATCCTAGTAATTTTTTTAATTAGTTGGAGATTAGTATGCTCAACTGTGTTAAAAGAGAATAATAGTGTGTATTAACAGGAACAAAAATGTTATTTTAACTAATGTAAATAAAAGTTGTGTGTTTTTTTAGTGAATATGTGAAAATTCCAGAAATTTAGTAAAGTTATTTGACTTTTGCCTGTTTTCCAGGTTGTTGGACAGCCTGTATAATTAGTTCTGGACCACGATAAGTAGTATTAGAGCTCTAAAATAAATGTCACTCAAAAAAAATTAAGATTCTAATCTCAAAACTGAAAGTGTCTGAAATCTACAAATCTCAGATATCCTTAAAGATTCAAGGGATTCAAGGATTTGAGGGCACATCCCTTAATTTTTGTCTCAACATTTCTACTTTAGTACTGGATATAAGATATTTAACTGTTAGCTCTATACCTAGATAAATAATGAAGAAAAAATATTGATGAACCATACCATAAATTACCCTTGAGAGAAAATCAATAAATCATATTGTAAAAAAACCCATCAATGGTGGATCCACTAATGATCAAAAATCAGCCTTAAAGATCAAAGTCACATATACTAATACAAATGACAGGAAACATATGAATGATAAGAAATTCAAGGTTACACACATTTTAAGTATGGCTACTAAAGTTGTAAATTAGTTTACTTATCTTTTAGATAAATTTAATTGCTACTTATTATGTAAAATATTCAAACAACAGTTTAATCAAAATAAATTCAGGGAGACTTTATACAAATTAAAAGTTTATTTTGTCGAGTTTAAGTAAAAATGAACACATACTTGTGAAAAAGATGTTTTAGTAAATGAACATATTTGAAAATGTTTTTAAGTAAAAATGAACACATACTTGTGAAAAAGATGTGTACATGGAAGCTTGCGGGCAGATTCCATTTTTTCCCAGCATATAGCACAGTTGTCCGAGTTCTCGGAAAGTTCCTCTGAAGAAGCCATTGGGTAGCTGCAAAGAAAGAACATAAGCTATTTTCTTGTCAAGACATGAGCTGAGAATGTCAAGATTAACATATACAATATTATTATTACAACCATCAATATTGTAAGAGGTGCCACAACACAAGTGGGGCTTTTAGCGCCTGAGACCATACATGCAATGAGTTATAAATCCTTGATAATTAGCTCTGCTTAACACCACATGACTAATTCATTTCCCAACATGGATCCAAGCCAGCCAGCAGCTGAAATGAAGACACCAGAAAGAAGTGCCCTCAGTTGATGTCAATATCAAGATGGAAACAAAGTTTTTCTCGTCTTCCTTCTGGAGTCCCACATTTATATTTTTGCCATAACATTTAACTTTGTTTGCAAGTTACAATCAATATTATGTTATAAACATTGATTTTTTTTTTAAGAACTCAACATCTTAGTTATCAGTGACTGGTACCATCTGACTAAAGTCAGCCTAAAGACAAGCCTCGCTTATATACTCAAAGCTGGCGGGGTGTTTGCGGGTCAAGGCGCAGTTACATAAGGAAGCAGCCTATCTGAGAGCTGAGACGCATTACAAACATTCATAAACCTCGCATTATTTAAAAAGTTGTTTGCTATTTTAAGTTCTATAACTGTATTTAAAACAATTGTGAAAAATAGAATTAGCCCATTTCAGTTTGAGTTAAATGTTAATAAACCTTCTTCAAGCAATTCACATAATTTTTAACAGTGTAAAAGGAGAACAATAAAGAGTATTAAGGACTGTTTTAGTGGTTTTGAAGCACCAGAATTGCCATTCTTATAAGAAATACAAGAATGTGAGGATATATCCAACTACATAGGCTACGCCCTTAAGAATAATGCATATTTGATTCTAAAGAAAATTGCACTCCAAAGAAAAATGAATATTGTACTTTCTATTACAGCAGAGCATTTAGGCACCATTCTGGTTGTGCTCCAGTACTCACTTCTGTTCCATGTGGTTTAGAACCCAGAGGTAGTTGCGGTGCTTCTTAATGCGTCGTTGTATCTCGTGAAACAGGAAGCGCAACTGCATGCAGATTACAAGAGATGCCATGGAAAGGAGGATGTTGCTCCATAGTAGCATATGAAGGTGATGCACCAGATCGATGAGTAGGGCTGCTAACTCAAACACTAGCTCGGCATAGTAGGCCACAGGTCCCCGCTTCTCCCAAACCCTGCCCCCACTGCCCCCACCCTGGCGCATGTCGTAGAGATGCAGCACATAGCGGAAGATGACGTGAAGTGTCTGGACACTCAGTTGAACACACTGACACAAACATTCTTAGTAAGTCTAAGCCATTTTGTCTTGCAATATTTTTATTACAAAAAGTATTTTAGATTTTAGATAAATTTTTAAACACTATTATATCCAATAAATTCAACCCCAAAATGAGGCATATAAGATATATTAACATAAAGAGCCTGCTCTCATAAGAAATTTTATGTATTTATCTCTATAAGGAAAATCTCTTTTTGCTTCTTGAAGAACATTTTGTTTAATTTGGAAGAAGGTAGAGGAAAGATGTATAGAAACACATAAAAAGGAATGAACACAATATTGCTTTTACTGTGAAACGAAGAACACAGTTCACACTTTAGATTTCTACCATTACTGTGTTTTTGAAATAACACAGCAGAAGTGTTACAATTTTCAAATTTACACTGTCATTTGTTTAGAATTAAATACCCAAGAATTTACATAGGATGGTTACTGCAGAGCAGCAACAAGTTGACACTCCCAGATCAATTATTGCCAATAAAGGTCTCTATTGTACTTTGTTCTCGCCATCACGCATCAGTACAAGTGATATTTTATTGGTATTTTATTTCTATTTTATTTATTACTATAGGTTACAAATAAGCACAGTTTAGAATAAAATAAAGTGAGGTAAATAAATAAAATAATTAGTTTTAGGCATCAATTCCCATTACAATTACATTAATCTTTTTTATTTCTTATGAGAAAATGTTTGTTTTATGCTTTGTTGATTTAGTCATTTTCAAAAACAAAGCCACTGCATGGACTGAAAGTTGGGTATAGTGAATAGTACTTAGTAGGGACAATATATTAATAAATACTTAATTTGTATGAACGGCATCTTGGATTGAGCCACAATGTTTTAAACAGTCAAACATGGGGCTAGCTAACCTATACTAAAGATGATGGTAAATAGAAGTTACCTCGGCAACCATGAAAGCAAAGGTGTTAAGCCCACCGAAGAAACCGACAGCGACGCAGATGAGGAACATGAAACCAGAGAGGCAGAAGATGGCCACCAGCAGCCCCAGTAGACGTGCATGGCTCCACCCTGGTGTGGTGGGGGAGAATGACAACTGAAACGACGAAATGTTGATCTATTTTATTTAAATTAATAG
Source organism: Timema podura (assembly GCA_033556935.1). Lineage (NCBI taxonomy): Eukaryota > Metazoa > Arthropoda > Insecta > Phasmatodea > Timematidae > Timema > Timema podura. The sequence goes on along the minus strand of JAVRXN010000003.1, from coordinate 29,838,585 downwards.
TTAGTTGAAATCTTTATTTAAATATTTTCCACTGCATTTTAATGTTAACATATGAAAATTTACATGAGTAAATTTTTTATCTAGTTAAATTATAATTTGACAAGGCATATAAAATTATGTATGTGATTTTGAGTATTTGCATGCGTTCTAAACACAATAATTATAACTAGCACACAACTTCTAGTTTAGCTTAAAGCTTGCTCTAACGAAGAACACCCATACTTAACCATTGTTAGACAATTATTTATTTGAATTCTAAGATAATTAATTTAACTTGATTCTTTTTGTGTTGTGCGTGTGTGTGTGTGTGTGTGTGTGTGTATATATATATCACATTCACGGATCAACATATCTCTCATTCATTCTAAACAAGATGCCAATTGGTACAATGGGGGATTGGTTGACATCCAAGACTATGCTAGAATGTATAAATAAGCATTAATTGCCATCCAAAAGAGAATATGGCTCCCTTTGACATAGGGTTGAACATTTCTCAACCTCTCAGAGCAGCAGGAACAGTAAAGTTTAATGATTTAATAACTTATTTTCAATAGTTAATACAAATAAAACCATGTAAGCACACATCAAATACTGCATGAATATGGCATAAAAGAAGAGTATTTGTGACTTCTAGCACTGACGTAATTGGTAAATAATATTTTAATTTTTTTTTTTTTTCTATTTTGAATAAGCTTGGTTTGTATTTATTTTTTCTCTTTAAGACAGTTGGCTGGAGAGAGGACGGGAAAACCACCTTGTCTAAGCCCACTACCAGGACACCCAGACAAGGTCAGGCCCCCACCTTTCTGGGCCCTAGTCAGTCACACACTCTTTGATAGTCAAAATGAGCCCAAGTTAGCGACTCACGTATTCGAAGCGGTCCTTGCAGAGCTGAGCAAGAAGATGAAGGAAGCCCAGCACAGAGAACCAAGAGCACCACAGCACCACCTCATCCATGTACTGGACGTTGATCACCCCAAACACAAATATGAACTTGTAGAAGACAAAGTTCCAAAACTTGTCCTTGATGTGCTGTTGCTCGGATACGCGAAGTTCCCCGAACACCAGTTGTTGGATGAACTTTCCCAGGAGTATCAAGCAGCAGTACGCCATGTTGATCAACGTCTGGAGAATACAATCACAAGTTACAACCGTTAGGGTAAGAGATTTGCATTCACGTAAACATGTAGTACCGTACTTTCCAAGTCATAAGATATGTAATTAACTCTTAAAATCAATAATTAGCAACATAATAATCCAAATCATAGTAGATAACAGCTGTACTACAAATTACAGTGATTTTTTAAATGGTGTCTCATCAAATGGAAAATAGAATTCAGCTGTCTATTAAAAGATTTTAAAAAAATAATATCTAACAAAAGTATGAATATTTATTTACAAAAATCCTTGATATTTTATGAGAATCTATTTTTTATGTTCTATTTTTGAGAGAGTAAAATATCAAAACGTCTGTTGGGACATACTGTGCAAGATTTCAATATTCCTTTAATTCAAACATATCAAAATAAACAACCATGAAAACTATTATAAAGTATAATTAGTGGGTTTTTATTTCTTCATATTATTGTTAGTTTTCTCTGGATTCAACACAACATAGAAGTTATTTGTACATGGAACCACTATTAAAGGGAACTTGAAGTCACTCTTGCCCTACCTTATTTTTTTACATTTAAAAAGTAAACATTATGAACTAAGTGGTTTGAATCTCAGTCAGGTCTAGTGTGAGTGGTTTTCCAAAATAATTTTACATGCTCCCTCTACACAAATACTGGTTCATTTCCTCTAAATATAGCCTGAAAGGTAAATTTATAGAAAAGAAGTCATTCTCTCTGTGTGTAGTAGTTTGAAGAGAAACTAATTAGCATCTGTGTAACAGAAAGGAAAGTGGTGTATGTCTCCCCCCCATCCCCCCCGAATGATGAGATGCCACAGATTGATTGTAACAGCTTATCTTAAGGTTTTTCTATTGTACTGTTTCTCGTTAATAAGAAAATAATAGTATTTCAGTTTTTTAAAAATAGTCCTCTATATTTTTGGAATCATTGCACTGTGTGAAAGTAGTCCCCCCTCTATTTGAGATGCCACAGATTGATTGTAACAGCTGATCTAAGTTTTTTCTACAATACAGTTACTTGTTTTAGTTAAAAAAAAGTACTTCAGTTTTTTTAAATAACCCTCCTAATAATGTTTTTTTTAGATCATTGTCACTGTGTGCCAACTAAAACAATCAGTAATTTGTGCAATTTGATTGTTTTTAAAAGAGCTCAACATTGGTGACAAACATTCACAACTAATTTATTTAGGCCTATATTAATATACATCCACAAAAAAACAAAATTAACTAAAACAAATGATTAGCATTACAATGCACATTCAAAACTAAGTGTTTTTTTTATCAACACCAAGTATTTAACCAAGTTGCCTACAATCAACAATATATTTTAATAGGCATTGAAAAGATGCAAGTGAGATTACAATGTCTGCGAACCCATTTAGAGTGAACTCCAAAACCTCACCAATTCTCACGACACATTTGAACCAGTGATCCTTGGGAGTCAAAACTAATGGCCACGGCCTTCCAAGAATAATTATATTCAAGTTGAAGAGCCCATACCTCCCATTAACCCAAACACTTATATACATAAGCATTTAGGGTTTTTAAAGTATACTTAGATAACTTGGGAAATAAATTGCTTCATGTTAAAGGTCCTCAATCAGCCAATTCTTTTATCACACAACCATTTTAATACATCAACACAAACAAAATAGCCTAAGTTAGCAAAGATTACATTTTAAAATCATGTCAAAGCTAATCACAGCATTTTCATGTAAATTTTATTATCACTTAAAATTGTAAGGACATTCTGTGATGGTTGTGACAAATATAATATTATACTTATTAAATATAAAAAACTATAATAAAATACAGCTAGTAGATAGTTTCCAAATGATCAAATATCAAAACTATTATCAGCTACAAGATAATTTATAACAGCACACATCGGCTCTGCCCCAGACGTCCTTGGTTCAGGATCCTGACCAGTTCATTATACAAGCTTATTGATCTTGTTTCATATGCATCATTTTGCAACACAGCACTAGTTTTAAATATATTATGTTCGGTTTCTACCAACAATTATAATGGCTTTGATTTAAATTGAATTAAAGATCACAAATAAATAATCTGGGTTTATTTATTCAACACAATGAATATGGTTAACATTTAAAGAAGACTATTGCTGATGAAAATTGGGTTGGAATGACTATTCCACTCCCATAATCTTTGACTGTGCAAATGTATAACACTTCTGATCTATACGATAGCTTGGCCCCGAGTGTTGCTCGAATAGCAGCCGTGAAGTCTCCTACCAGCCCTGTGGCCCAAAGGAGGGTACACTATCATTGGGTGATTTCGCTTGTTAAAAAATAAATCTTGCCTTAAAAAACTGCACCTTAGGTTGGGAAAATCTTTTAAGACGGTCCTGTTCTCAACTGCTATATTTTTATGTCAGGATCATAAATTAAGAAACAAAAACAATAGGAATGGTACCCTGGTTTGAAAAAGTTAGAAAAAGCGAAGCTCAGTATATCCTTCACTATAGTCATAAATTCTGAAAAAGTTAATATTAAATTAAAACTATGTTATGCTCCAAATTTATAAATCTAATACAGTAATAGCGAGTTTCTTATAATGATTTAATTTTCCATCAACCCATAACCACAATTGATTAGTTAATAAAAGGTGTAAAATATAAACCTTGAAAGTAGAGTGTGTGATACCCCTTTAACACTCGATGACTTCCATCCCACCTTAAGGAATATAAATATTTCACCTTGCCGAGGGGTTGCGATAAAAGTGTGTTTACTGACCAGAGCATGAAACAGGCACAACAAAGAGCTCATCAGGGCCATGATTCAAGTTGAGTGAGCGCTTAAACAATAGTTAAACTTCAATTTCCTCCAGTGTTGACTTGTAGATAGTGATCAGCCCACCAAAAATAGGCCATCACTATCACATTACCCCCATTCACTATCAAAACCAAACTCCTGCAAATTGTCTACCCTCAAGGGGTGGCCAAGCTGGGGGCTCAAGATGATTCCATCCAATAAAACGATCTAACAGAGCCAATTTATTTTAAAAGTATAGGCCTATATTTAAAATTACTTTAGTGACACCTTGAAATAAACTTTTTGTGTATCATGAAATTTAACAAATTCCCAAAAAACATATTAAATTAACAAATTTTAATTCATTTTGGTCACGGAGTGTAGATTTCCCAACATCTGAGTTTATATAAATGTAAACTTACCAAATTATGTATTTTTTTCATTACATTTATAATTCAATTTATTTAACTTGCACAATCAACATGCACACATTTAGTATATAATACAATGTTTTATTATATCGTGATTTATAATCATTGGGAACAAACCATAACACTCGCCTCTGATAATTTTTGGTTCCAATTCTAAATGGCACCTTTAATTGGTTGTAGGAAACAAGTTTTTTGTTGTTGTTAATTTTAATAGTAAAGTCCTTGGTGCCCAATCATACTAAGAATTTTGAAAATTCACTCATAAAAATATAAAAGATAGATTCCTAAGAATATATATGTAGACAATTCAGCAGATGAGCTTCATTTTCCCTATTGAGTTTGATTAAAAATTAATTTCAAACTGATTTTAAACAGATACATTTATTCTGAATACTACAGTTTTTTCTCCACCCCATTAGCTAAAATATGTGAATGGCCCAGACAGTATTAAGACGCAGAGTGAAAAAAAAATCACTAAGGGTAAAAGTGTTGCAGGTTGCAGCACATGATGGCTGTAGATTCTGAGTGTGGTCTAAAAGAAATTAGGCTATATTGTCTGCTGTGACAGCGCACTAAAATAAATCTGCCAACATTTGGATTTGTTTCGCCCCCCCCCCCCCCCTCCTGCAGAGCTAGATTTTTTTCCCCTCGTCTATAATTTTTGGAGGAAAATATTGTTAATAGAATATGTACTATAGAGTGTGTATTAGCTATGATTAACTACATACATGTCAAAATAGCAAACTAGGCAGTAAGATGCATAACACTCCAAATGTTTCGAAAAAAGATATATTTTAGTTGTGTGAGCCCTATTTGAGGTTTTAAACTAAGGCTGCATCAAGCCACAGTTACCATTAAAAATACCATTCAGATATCTTTGAAAAGTGTATTTTTTTAGCACTGCATTTTTCTTTCCATTTGGGTTATGGGTTATAGCTTTACGTATACATGCATAAGCTTATACGCTTTGAAAGGTATCCAACTTTTAAAATGTTCTCAGGGGAGAGCCCTCCCAGACTCCTCTCTGGTTTGAGGGGTCTGAAACATATTAAAAAACCTTCTTGTAATATTTATTAGTAAATTTACCACTTTCTTCCACTCTAGACCAAAAAAAAAAGCCCCTCCCCCTCACTTAATGACAGTACTTACACAGCTAAACATTTGAACACACCCACAAACGCAAAGTTTACTACATAATCCCTCTACCCTTGTTAGCTTAGAATCCTAAATAACTATAGTGCCTCTTGCTTAAGTAAATAGTATAAAATGAAAGATACAAGAAAATGCAATTCATTATAGTAAAAAATAGCGCAATTTATCAAGCTTTGTGTATAATTAACACAAAGTAAATCTGGTATGGTTTTCCAATCAGTGTTCTAAAACTAGAGCACTGGTTTAATTTTTCTTGCATTTTATAAACAATGTTTACAAGCAGTAAACATACAAACTTGCTTGAACAAATACGTGTAGCTTAAACGGGTGGTAAGACGCGGCGGTAAAAAAACATATAGGGGTAAGGGGGAAACACCCTCATAGCATATGACTAACAATTTGAATCCGACCTAATAGTCACCGGAAAACTAGGCATGACTAGACTAACACCTTGTGTCCTCGGCCCCTGGTTATTTTATTAAGTTGTTATTAAATATCACCATGAATCAATGTTTAAGATCAGGGATCGGCAACCTTTTTGGGCCTTGATCGACATAAAGACTTAGTAAAGATCCCTCGATTACCCTTCGTTTCTCCGCTCTAATTTAACTTTTTTTTTCTGTGCATACTTGTTTTATTTCCTAAAATCAATCTTCCTCAAATACTTATGTCCTCATCCTTCTACAGTAGCCCCATGGCTTCCTTGGTGCTGACTGACAGCTCACAGCTGATAGCCGACGGCTTTGAAAAGCTACCAGACCAAATTATGTATCCCTACGCCGAACCATATGATCTGCAAAAAACTTGTGTTTAGCAGCTGTCACTTCTGACAGTCACAATTTAGGTATATACCTAAATGTTGACTGTCAGAAGTCGGCTGTGAACTGTCAGTCAGCACCAAAGAAGCCATGGGGCTACTGTAGAAGTAAATAAAGAATTGATAAAATATATATTTTCATACTAAGCTGCATATTTTCTTTTAACATTGCCATTTATGACAGAACAAGGTTTCGTGGTCACACTCAAATATTGTTTGCAAGATGAGAAGACTCAAAAAACTGACTTTAATGTCAATTTAGCCTGTAGGTTTCCTAAGTGGTCGACTGAAAATTGACACGAGATAGACCAGTTGCCGACCCCTTATTTAGATTGTATATCTTACTCAAGTATTATCGCAGGCAAATGTCACTTTTTGGGAGGTTTGGACACCCTTGAAGTTAAATGAAAGATATCAATTATGATGATAGTATGTTTGTTTGTTGGTGCTTTCCAACCTCTTAGCCTCAACTGGGAGTCATTAGCAAGTATTTGCCACTCATAGCTCATCAAGTGAAGACTAAAGAATATTAGATCCCACCAGATCTTTAGAAATGGTTGAGCAGCAATTATTGAACATAGGAAAAGGAGACAGAATTTTAAGTAAATGTGGACTAGCTTTTAGCTGTAAATGTCGTATTTTGATCAAATTTGGTCCAAACATGGACGCCCTCTGCCCTCTGAAATATTATCTGTTAATGTCTGTTTACCTTCAAGTTATCATACCAAAGTTAGGGATGTTCTAAACACGGTTGAAATAGTTGACGGTATCATTGTTTGAACCAAGTTTGATAAAAAAA